>MJUU01048195.1:14136-28864 GCA_002080025.1 Modiolus philippinarum | reverse complement strand
TATATATATATATATATATATATATATATATATTAACCTTTTCATGGTGATTTTGTAAAACGCTCTCGATCTTCCTAAACACTGTAAACGTTGAAAATTTATGGGGGTATTTTCGCGACTTTATAGGAAAAACTTTTTGCCAGGGGTACTGTTATTTTTATATTCAGGGGTTTCCATATTCGACGATGTATTTGCTATTAAATATTACATCTAAATGGCAAACCAAGGGCGTGGGGTATTTTTCCTTTGTAGTAAATCTGTAAATCTATCAAAAATAAACCCCAAGAGTATATTTCCACGTGTACAGTCTGTAGAGATTATACTCATTTTGAAAGTAAGGTGTATGTGCTGCCAATAAGTATGAAGAGAAATTTTAGTAACAAAAAAGAACTGTAATGCATTAAGGGGGTTCGCTACTCTATTTGAAAATAAATAGGATTTCAAATAAGTGTGATTTTTTGTTAGAACATTAAAAAAGAAGTAATTTAAGCAAAAAAAATTGATAGGTTGATGATCTCGTTTTTGAGATTTAAGTGATTGAAAATTTGGCGGGAAACTGAACTCCTCGGATTTTTCATAGGATTAACATTAGCAATGTTTAACCATGAATGAATGTGACAGAATAAATAAAAATTAACTAAATTTTAACAGAATGATCATTAAGATGTATAAAATGAAATTATGAGAAAAAATTAAGGGGTCCATGGGCAAAAAAATATAATGCTTTTAAATGGATAAAACCAGAGAATTCCGAAAATATGACAGAAATCCCAAAACATGAGGAGCAAACCTCCTTAAAGTAACAAAAATTTTAAGCAAGTAAAAAACAATACAGGTAAAGACAATGTCACTACATAAATACACGTATAAATATATTAGCACCCATATACATCGAAGAGTATTTCTTTTATTTTAGAAAGCATTCGTATTTTTGGACAAAATTCTTTCAGATTCATCACTGTGCTCAACATTGTTGTGAGGTAGGTAAAGAAAACAGGATGTAAATATATCAAAACACAAACAAAAAGATAGAAAATGTTCATTGTCTCACAAATTGTAGCTAATTCGAAGTATCACATGCCCCCAGTAATTCCGTAAAACCTTAAAAATCAGGAATAGTATAGAAAAAAGCAGGGTCTGGTTAAGTATATCAATGGCCATTTCGTCCTGTCATTGTCCATAATTTTGCATTTGCGAACAATGAATTGGTCCAGCTACTTTAGGGAAGTATTTCTGTTTATATTTGAGGCTTTTAAGTGGTCCTCAAACCCTTAAAAATAAGTCTTAAATCGATTAGATCCTTTCCAGAAGTAAGACATCTATCAAAACAGAATTATAACATTTTTGTTTTAACCACTTAATTCTGGATGATATGAGGACCGAAAAAACAGCTACTATCGTTTGATAATAATCTACCGAGATTACTGAAATTCTACTGAATTATCAGGCGTATTACCGCTTGAAAAGCCGCATCCTGACTCCAACACAAAAGGTAAAAAAATTGAACAACACGCGTTTATAACTAGAGCAAATGCAATATTACAGCTATATTGTTACAGTGTACCGCCCAATAATTGTTTACAAGAATACTGTTTTAAAAATATTCCACTGTAATCATTCATGATGCTATTTTCGTAATAATAAGTCAGATGAAACAGCAACTTAAGGAGGCAGACCTTAGTTATGGGACATAACTCTTAAAAATCACTTCTATGTTTGTTTTTATTATTTTAATTAATATATTCTAAGCTTCTAAGTAACATAGACGATTTTAATTCTTTTTCACATCAATGCTCAAAAAGCATCAATGAAACTGACTGTTTCAAACGTCTTACTTATTTTAAGAGTTATCTCCCTTAACCAAGGTATACTACCTTAACAAACTGTTTTTATAATATCAAAGGTTTTCTTTCATACCATAGTTTAAACTAATGTTCATACTTCGACGTCACAAATAATATGAATATATTAATTATTTATTAATTACTTCATTCTCACATGGGTGCAATATTGAAGGAAATTAAGAAGAATAGGATACATTCACTAAAAGTGTTCCATAATGTAGAATCTTGGTAAATATGTTACCAACGGAACTTTACATAGCATAGACTCCAAAATCTTGATTTACAGCCATAATCATAAAATCTGAGATTTTCTCCATGTTCAGTCAAAACAAGTAAATGTTTCATTGGATTGTAGCAAGCATTGCAATGCTCGTGTTATTTCGCTATAATAAAGGTATAAGATTGCTAGTATCTCAAACATCTTTTATCCGACTGAAGCATAAATTGGCATGTTATTATTGAGAAAATACAGATCAGTACTCACAATAAGCAATAAAATTAATGGAAGAAACCATCATGAAAAAGATGCGATCAAAATATTCAACATGTTTTTTTCTTTGTTTTGTTTTATGAAGTAAAGCCGGGTAGAATAAAAATGGTATCTGATTATTTGAAAAAGAATTTTTACATAAAGTAAAAAATGTCACAAAGCATGTGTATTAACATGCATTTTGTCTCTTTATTTTTTATTTTGATATAAACAACGACATACATGCAAAAGGGTTCCATAAACATGCCTCAGGAAAAGCATACACATAAAATAAAAAATGATCCATTTCGTCAAAAAATGGTTTTACTGTAATATAAACAAAAACATAAAAAATATATTTTGAGGTACACATAACAGGTACATATAAAATATTTAACAAAAGTGACATAAATGTAGTGTATATGCAATTAATTCAAATACTAGTAACTATCAAATTACATTAAAATATACTAAAAATTCTCAATAAATTCTGTAACAGTTTTACAAATAATAGTAAAATTCTAATTTGCTAGTGCTCGTCTCAGTGAGTATTATCATATGATCAAATTGTCATATTTCTATTTTTAAGCTATTTTTCCAATTGCTCATGATACTTCTAGAACAGTATCTAATTGTTATAAAAGTATTTGCACTATTTGTCCTTAGCTAAAGAAATATTTCAAAGAATTTTTGCTACGGACAAATGTGATTCTTAATATTCAAAATACGGATACAAAACTGTGAAAGTTACAATACTTTAATTTTTTTTCATTTAAGCATGTAAATACAGTGATTTCAACAAAACTCTTTGTACTTTGTTCAAAAATCAGTATCTAGTGAAAAGCACCGAATCGTAACTACTCGGCAATTTCCGCTGCGGAAGTGTCCGAATAGTAACTACATTGAACGCCCATAAATGAATATCATATTGCATGTGATGTATGTGGTGTCAGAACAGTATAAGTGTTACTGGAGGATAAAAGGCCAATAGCTAAATTTGTTTTGAAACTTCCCAAAATAAGATATTTCTATCTCCACTGGAGTTAGAAATTGCAAACTCCCCAAATAACATATATATCCGTCTCTTGGATTAGAAATCACCTCCCCCACCACCTCCACCACCACCACTGTCACCGCCAGAAAATCCCCAGCCCCCTCCACCGCCACCACTAGATGATCCACCAAACCAGCCGCCACGACTATGATATGAACTTCCACCGCCGCCTCCTGAACACCTGCATCCACAACACTTGCAACAACAGACTGTTATTATAATTAGTGCAATTACTCCACCTATAGTACCAAGAACAATGGCAACCACATTTGGTTTGTCTTCTTCAATATGTTCACAATCTCCTCTGGAAAGAATTGACCTTAAAATAAACGAAAAATTGAAATTAAAGTGATATAAAATGTCGTTTAGCTTAAAACCTAACACTCTCAGATCATACATCATCTAATATTCTGCATTTTTCGTGTTATATGACCCCTTTCAAACCTGACACTTTTCGGGATGAGGTAGGTACAATTTTGACGTTTATGAAAAAAATACAAATAGTTAGCACCCTATATGCTACTTGAAACAATATATTACACATATGTCAGCATTACTACTTATCCACAGAGAAATTACAGTCAAACCAGCCTTAGTGAGACCCCTGTTTTATGTGACCAAGTTTTCTTTTTCCCAATGTAGCAATTTTGAAATAACCTTTATTTAAGTGACCACCTGTCTTATGTGACTCTTTTTCAGAGTACTGTTGGGAGGTCATATAAAATAGGTTTGACTGTATTTTAAGGGAAAGGCTCGGTTGAAGGGTAACAAGAGATAATTTTCAAAAAAAAATCGGGATTTATTCCTCAAAAAACTTGTCGTGCCGAGTCTCCTCTTCTGTTTTTACATCTCGATTTTACTTTTTTCCAAATCATTCTAGGTATAATTTTATCGGATTCCGTGTCGCACTAATACGCATTAGTGTACATCAGCATGAACAGGGTGTCCCGATTAGAGCACAGAGGAGCGTCTATTTCCCTCCTGTGCTTTCAACAGGGTATAACTGGCTTTTTTCCTATGCATTCTGCATGGAGTTAATTACTTACCTACTCGTTCCTGCTAACTATATCAATATTAATGATACGCGAAGTGGTGGTTATATTTACTATTTCGGGACACGTGACAACTCTTTAACTTTACTTCTTGCAAAGATGGGGGATTCCACACACCTTGTGCATTTAAATTTTTGATTTTTATGCCCCCGCGACGATAAGTCGGGGGCATATTGTTTTACCCCTGTCCGTCCGTACGCCGTCTTCCGTCCGTCCGTCCGAGGGGGGAGGGTTCATGGTTTGTCCGCGCAACTCCTCCTACAGTTTTAATGCTAGGAAGTTTTTATTTTGCAGATCATTTGTACCTATATTGAAGATGTGCATGTGGTAAGGATTTTGATTTTTGTTCATTTTTGTCAAAAATTCACATTGTTGAACTTAGCCATTTTTGGTGATTTTTCAAAGAGGGTACATAGTTTGTCCGCGCAACTTCTCCTACAGTTTTAATGTTAGGAAATTTTTATTTTTCAGATCATTTGTACCTATATTGAAGATGTGCATGTGGTAAGGATTTTTTATTTTTGTTCATTTTTCTCAAAAATACACATTGTTGAACTTAGTCATTTTTTGGTGATTTTGTGATAGAGGGTAGATAGTTTGTCCGCGCAACTCCTCCTACAGTTTTGATGCTAGGAAGATTTTATTTTGCAGGTCTTTTGTACCTATAATGAAGATGTGCATGTGGTAAGGATTTTGATTTTGGTTAATTTTTGTCAAAATTATACATTGTTGAACTTAGTCATTTTTTGTTGATTTAGTAATAGAGGGTACATAATTTGTCTGCGCAATTCCTCCTACAATTTTGATGTTAGGAAATTTTTATTTTTCAGATCATTTGTACTTATATTGAAGGTGTGCATGTAGGAAGAAATTCGATTTTGATGCATTTTTGGAAAAAATACACATTGTTGAACTTAGTCATTTTTGGGCGAATTATTAATAGAGGGTACACAGATTGTCAGCACAACTCCTCCCACAGTGTTGATGCTAGGAAGCTTTTATTTTGCAGATCATTTGTACCTATATTGAAGATGTGCATGTGGTATGTATTTTGATTTTGGTTCAATTTTTTTTCAAAAATATACAATTAGTTAAACTTCATTTTTTGGTGATTTAGTAATAGAGGGTTCGTAGTTTAGCTGTGCAACCTAGAGTAATATGTGTTTAGCGGGGCATCATATGTGTCTTACAAAAACAAATATTACTGAAAAATCCCAATTTGATTCAACCTTGCGCGGGGGCATGTCATCCTCTAGTTTTTGTATATTTTTTTTAACTTGTTCAATTCTGAATATTTTTTTATCATTATTGATTTCTCTTTGTAGCATTTTGTTGTGTCGAGGTTATCGTTTGTAGATGTAGTTTTTACCACTTCTTTCGGTAAAAATTATTTGCCTAACCTTTGGTAAGAAGTTTTCAAAATGGGATCTAACCTTTTATAACAACAAAGTTAACTTCAAGTAGCAATTTATTCTTAAGACATTTCAAAAGCACGAAACGTATATGACCGCCCATTCTTAAAAGGTCTAAAATGAGGTTAAAGGCGGTTGTATTTATGTATTAAACATTTTTTATCCCAACTAGAGGCTCACATGAGCCTGTATTGCTCACCTGGTGACTGGTTTTATTCATTGCCACGAAGAGACCACCCATTCATACTATAAATCAGTTCACCAGATGAGTTACAAACATAAAAATTACAAACTTTGAAAGGGAACACCCAAAGACAATCGTAACCAAACTTGGTTCCAATTGGCTCAGTAGGTTCAGCGGAGAAGACATGTGAATGCATTTCTCATAGGGTCCCTATATTAAACTATGTTCCACGCTGGAGGCCATCTTGGATGAGGTACGAACGTCAAAATCACAAACTTTGAAGGGGAAAAGCCAAGGACTATTGTCACCAAGTTTGGTTGAATTTGGCTTGGTAGTTTCAGAGGAGAAAATCTTTAGATGCATTTCCCATAGGGTCCCTATGTAAAACTTTGTTCTCTGCTGGCAGCCACCTTCAATGAGGTATGAACTTAAAAATCACAAACTTTCAAGGGGACCACCTAAAGACTATTATGATCAAGTTTGGTTCCAATTGGCTCAGTAGTTTCAGAGAAGAAGACCTTTGAATACATTTCCAATAGAGTCCTATGTTAAACTATGTCCTGTGCTGACGACCATGTTGGATGAGGTACGAACATAAAAATCACAAACTTTAAAGGGGACCAGCCAAAGACAATTGTATCCAAGTGTGGTTCCTATTGGCTTATGGTGGTTTCAGGAGAAAAGACTTTTGAATGTATTTCTCATAGGGTCCTTACGTTAAACTATATTCCCCGCTGGCGGCCATCTTTGATGAGATACAACCACAAAAATCACAAACTTTAAAGGGGACCACCTGAGGACTATTGTGACAAAATTTGGTCCACATTGGCTCAGTGGTTTCAGAGGAGGAGATCTTTGAATGCATTTCCAATAGGGTCCTATGTTCAACTATGTTCCCTAGTGGCGGCCATCTTGGATGAGATGCTAATCTGCTGGACATATGTAGAAATTGTAGTCCTGGAAAAGCTCAACACTTTTATAATTTACATTTAACCTCCATCTCAAACAGTTTTTGAAATTAAAGTAAAAATGTAAAAAAAAAATCTTGAAAATTCAAAGAAAAAGGGGCCATAACTCCTATGTGGGTCGTCAGATTTTCTTCAAACTTGCAGGAAATGTGGATTTTACTATGCTGACCATTTTTGCAATTTCAACTTTACTTCTATCTTCAACCATATTCAATATATAAGACTAAAGGTAACAAAAAAAAAACGAAAATTTTACGGAAAAGGGGCAATAACTCCAAGATGGGTTATCGGATATTCTTTAGAATTGCATGACGGGTAGATCTCTTCATGCTGATCATTTGACCAAATGTCAGATTTTTGATATCTGTAACGGTTTTCGAGTAATTTGCAAAAAACGACAATTTTCCCCTATGTTCTATTTTTAGTAACAGCGGCCATGTTGTTTGGTCTACGGACATAAAAATCACAAACTTGAAAGAGCATACCCTGGCAATGATTCAAGCCAAGTTTGGTTAGTATTGGCTGAGCAATTTTAGAGAAGAAGATCTTTGAATATAAGTTAACGGACGGAAGGACGACAGACGGACGGAAGGACGACGGACGCCGAGTGATGGCAAAAGCTCACATGGCCTTTGGCCAGGTGAGCTAAAAAGGGTCTCAACTTTCGACCGACAAATGAAGATCTGCAAATTCAATTAGACTGAAATTAACTCCCGTTACCTACAATAGCCGAAAATAGTTATGTTCGACCATTTTATGTGTTTCCTGTTATCGTCTGTTTATAAATTTTATTGAAGCTAAACTTACTTGTAATCTCGGATCATGGCTTCCAGTGCGTCTTGAAATCTACCCGTTGACAATGTAGGTCTCACTCTGTTATAAACTACTTCTATACATTCTAGAGTTAGAACTTTGTAGGTTGTACGTCCGGCCATTGTATAAACCTGTTAAAACAAACATGAAAAGTTACATGGTTCAAAGGTATACCTCATCTTAGATAGTCACCAGCAAGTAACAAACATTTATATTTAACAAAATGTAAGCAAAGTGAGAACGAACCGTCAGTAAAAAAACAAAAACAAAAAACAAAAAAAAAAGAAAACAAAAATCCAGAGACAATTGCAGCATCGAAAAACCCAAGATACAAAGACATCAGTTTCACAGATATATAGAAAATAAAGACCCAAAATAAAACAGTGTGTGATATCAGGTGGAAAACAAATTCAATGATTTATATTAGAAAAAGGCGTAGTCGAAGTGCTTAGATGGCCTATTGTAGGCCTATTTACGTTTTTTGGGGGAGTTAAACACTTAAGAAAAAAGTGTGAACCCTAACAGATGTCTCTCCAGTCCCTGCTTGGCCTCTTAATTGATATGAAATCTAGGTGAACTAATCAGAAAGCTGAACGTGCTCCCTAGATTGTGAAATTTAGGCCGGTCACTGACAAAAGCCTTTTAGCAGGCCATTTTGTACTTCCAAAGACTTACCAAAATACAAAATATCATTGACCTACTAGCAGTACATCAAGAGAAACCAAACATGCTCACTAGACCATGAAATTGAGGTCATAGACATATGGCAGACTATCAAGCACTTTCCAAGACCAACCAACATACAAAATATCATTGACTTACCATTAATAGATAATGAGAAATTTAACATATCACTAGACCATGAAATTGAGGTAAAAAACAAAAGTCACCTACCAGTCTGACATGTACTATCCAAGACCAACCTACATACTAACTATCATTGACCTACCACTTATAGTTATTGAGAAATGGACTTAATTAGACAAAATTAACATGGCCACTAGACCGTGACATCGAGGTCAAGAACAAAAATCACCTACCAGTCTGGCATATACTACCCAAGACCAACCTACATACTTAATATAATCCACTTACCATTTATCACATGATTTATAGCTAATGAAAAATCGACTTAATCAGGCAAACTTAACATGGCCACTAGACCGTGCAATTGAGAGGTCAAAGGCAAATGTCATATGCCAGAATGACATTTTCTACCAAAGATCAACCTACAAATTAGAATTATCAATTTATCTCTAATAGTAATTGAGAAATGGACTTAAGCAGTTAAATTTAACGTGGCCACCAGTCCGTGAAATTGAGGTCAAGGACAAAAGTCATCTGCCAGAATTGACATGTTCTACCAAAGATCAACCTACCACTTTATTGAGAAATAGACTTAAGCAGAGAAACTTTACGTGGTCACTGGACCGTGCACATGACTTTTATCCGTTAGGTAGCACTTGAATAGTACTACCACTGGACCAAATATGATACTCCTACATTAAAGGGTTTTCAAAATAACCTATATTTAGTAAAAGTTAACGCCGTCAACGTCGTCATACTTTGCACACCAATGTGTCCCTTTCCGCGACTTTCGTCGCGGGCGAGAAAAAAAAAAACAATGAAATGTGGGACATCATTGCCTTAAAGTAATTTTTATTTATTTATTTGGGATATAATTGCAAAGTTCCCTTGCTTTAAATGCTTTTTTCTGGATTTAGACACGCAGATAAATTCACCATACCTTTCTATCGTCACGTGATATAAATATAACAATGTCGTTGTCACATTTTTGGAAGTTCCATTTGTCTTTTATATAGCTAGTAAAACTTCTAGCAGCAGCTGTTTTGTCTGATCTGAAATGTTGTATAAAAAGTAACTACAAAACCTGTGAGCAAAGCTTACTAATATATACCCATCGCTCCCCAATTTGACTCCAGAAGTAAAAAGTTCAACAACAAAAAATCAAGTCGTGTCAAATTTTTAAATAGATTGTGCACAATGGCAATATCTACTGAACATGCTATGAAAGTTTTATTGAATTTCATCGAGAGGTCTAGGAGAAGTTGTTGCCACAAGGTATGTTCCCCAATTGAGGACGGAATAACGAACGGATGGAAAGACTAGCGGTCGGACGGACTACTGACACCATGATCACTATATACCGCCCGCTAAAGCGAGGGTATAATAAGTACTTGTTGTCGAGAGAATATCTCAAATGGATACACTTTCATGCTTTTTAATTTTTGTAATATCCATGCAAATGATATTCTGAACGCTTATTCATATTGCCCATATAATGTCATATAATGTAATGTTTTCTTGCAATTATTTCACTGATTGTCTTCTTAAAGTTTTTTTGACGGGCATAGGATGACAGTGTTTGAATGAATACTATGTATTCGTGTGATCATAAGCTGATAGATGTGAAAAGGCTAATTCATAACAAATAACCAAAAGAATCTAAATGGAAAGCTAAAATCAACAATGGACACAGCTTTGCACTAGATTGATACTCCTCATTTTTAGACGTCAAGGACTCCGGCTACAGAGCTGTAGGGCGCGTCTCCAGTTGGTGGATAGGGGAATGCCCTGTCTTTGCGGAGTAGTCGGGTCATAATACGGAAAGCCTGACCGCGCACCATTGTAGCCAAACTGTTTGGAGAAACGCCACGCTCCATACAGTATAAAGACCCCTTCTATATTTCTCTAAAGAGAGCAGACGCACTGGGTGTCGTATGGAAGGCTAAATTTCCTGCCCCTACCCATTTCTCCCCTTTTCCAGTGGCAATCAAAAGTTGTTGCCCCGGTTGTCCCTTCCACCTTTATTTCTATCTTCTTTTACTTTCAATTTTTTGCATTGATTAATTTGTTCTCGTCCTGATATAGCTGAAATATAGCTCATTGGACGTTAAACTCTAACTTATCAATCAATCAATCGCCATTTATTCCGCTAAGTCGTGTACTAGGGCCATCTTCAGTGTACTGTATAATATAAGCCAAGGACATTGTTGAAGACCTCATGGTAATTTTAAAATGAAAAGGCAGAATTAAAGCGTTTACCATCAATTAGTTTTACTATGTATTCGTGTGAACATAAGCTGAAAGATGTGAAAACAAATAAAAAATACAAAACAAATAACCAACAGAATCTTAATTGAAAGCTAAAAATCAGCAATGGACAGAGCTTTGCACAAGATAGATACTCCTCATTTTTAGACGTCAAGGACTCCGGCTACAGAGCTGTAGGGTGCGTCCCCAGTTGGTGGATAGGGGAATGCCCTGTCTGTCTATGCGGAGTAGTCGGGTCATAATACGGAAAACCTGACCGCGAACCATTGTAGCCAAACTGTTTGGTGAAACGCCAAGCTCCATGCAGTATAAAGACCCCTTCTATATTTCTCTAAAGAGAGCAGACGCACTGGGTGTCGTTTGGAAGGCTAAATTTCCTGCCCCTACCCATTTCTCCCATTTTCCAGTGGCAATCAAAGTCGTTACCCCGGTTGTCCTTTCCACCTTTATCTCTTTCTTCTTTTACTTACAATTTTTTGCATTGATTAACTTTGATATAGCTGAAATGTTGCTCATTGGACGTTTAACTCTAACTAATCAATCAATCAATCAATCGCCATTGAGCCATTTATTCCGCTAAGTCGTGTACTAGGGCCATCTTCAGTGTACTGTATAATATAAGCCAAGGACATTGTTGAAGACCTCATAGTAATTTTAAAATGAAGAGGCAGATTAAAAGCGATTACCATCAGTTAGTTTTACTATGTATTCGTGTGAACATAAGCTGAAAGATGTGAAAACAAATTAAAAATACAGAGCAAATAACCAACAGAATCTAAATGGAAAGCTAAAAATCAGCAATGGACAGAGCTTTGCACAAGATAGATACTCCACATTTTTAGACGTCAAGGACTCCGGCTACAGTGCTGTAGGGTGCGTCCCCAGTTGGTGGATAGGTAATGCCCTTTATATGCGGGGTAGTCAGTTCATAATACTAAAGGCCTTACCGCGAACCATTGTAGCAAAACTTTGGAGAGACACCAAGCTCTGTGTAGTATATAGACCTCTTCTATATTTCTTTTACAGGAGAGAAGACGGATTGGGTATCGTATAGAAGGCTAAATTTCCTGCCCCTACCCATTTCTCCCCTTTTCCAGTAGCCATCAACCTCATTGCCCTGGTTTTCCTTCTCACCTTTATTTCTTTCTTCTTTTATTTATATTTTTATTGATTTACTCCTCCTTGTCCTGATAAACATGTAGCTGAAATATTGCTCACTGGGCGTTTAACTCTAAATAATCAATCAACCAATCTCACTAAAAATCGTCTGTCGTTGGTGTTCAAACATGTAAAAATCTGACCACCTTAGTCGGGTATTGCATCAAATCTTGTTTTCCAATATACGCGTGTAATGAAACAATGAGTTTCTATTCAACTTTCAACGCTTTATACTGAGTCAGTGAGTAATGATTTGCTTTATACACAAAAAAATCCTATTAAGCACGTGGTTATAGTCTAATGGGTGAACCTCGGGGTGAACGCTGCTTTTAAATTACCACGTGTTTGTATTTGTTACGTTGTTATGGATTAACGATTCTGGAACAGGTTTATTTATGTTTTTGCGAGGTTTTTATTATTATTTCAAGAGTTGCCTGGCTGAAAGGTCTTTATTTGCCTACTCATTTATTTATGTATGTATATATTTTTGCAGGCTGTGATTGCTGATGAATTTTCCCTTCGTGAATGATGATGAAAATATAACATAAACAAATTATAATTTCTCGTTCATATTTATATGACATTTTTCATACGTTCAAACATCCCCTACCCCGTATCCCTTTCCTTAGTGAGGCTTGTATAGGGTATATTGGGATACGGGATATATACCACTTTTGTTAATAGGATAGGGGATATTTGAGACAAAAAGTACTGACCAGTACTGGGATATGGGATATTTTGACTACGGAAAACGGGATATTTCCATAATTAATGGGATATCTTCAATTTTCAGAGTGATAGTTTCGTCCAGACTTACTGGGATATGGGATATTGGGACCCCGACCCTAAACACGCTTCCTTGGAGTTTGTATAATACAACACCACCTACCTATACGTGTCCATTGACGGCACCAAGGCAACCGATACATTGTATCCGTCCCTATAAGAACACTGGGAACATCGACAGTCTCCTGACCTTCGAACTTCATAGATCAAATCATCTAAGTAATCAGCTGGAAAAAATGTGTTTTAGTTAAATTAGTTTATTTCAAATAATTCATAGAAATATAGTCCAAGTAGAAATTTTATTAACAGAACCGTTGGTTGAACCAGTCCGGTCTCACCCCCCATCCCCCATTTGGGGAAAACAAATCTGAGAAGAATTCAGTGAGGAAAATATGATGAAGGTTGAAAAAATATTCTCCAATTTCTAGCAAAGTTAATTAACACCTGACCGGTGTGATAAAAATATTTCTCGTCTCTAGTGAGGGAACAACTTGCGTGTAATTTCCCGCCAAATCTTTTCAGAACATAATCCTCAGTGTTTTACATTGTGTCATTAGAGATACATTTTCTACAACTTAAACAAGTTAATTATGAAATTTCTCACATCTTGTTATGTTTAAAAACTCGGCAAGCCTCTTTTCAAACATTTCCAACATTTATTTAACTCGATATGAGAAATTTCATCATCAACTTAGTTCTCGTTGTAGAAACTATATGTCTACAACACTTAAATTTTCTAAACAGCTGAGAACTTCTACTCATATATATATGAGGCCTTATATGCAACAGTGAAATTCAAATGAAGTGTTGCGTGTCACTCAAATTGTAGTGGTCGAATTCCTCAGTGGAAAGTATCACATCCTAAGACTTTAACTCAGTTGGTCTTTGACTTTAGACGCATATAATTTATTTTTCAAGACCTGTATAAGCATAATTACATGCTTATCATGAGGATTAAATAAGATTTCCAAGTTCGTCGCTGTTTTTAGACGTTATATATGAATTTTTTACACGACTAGTATTTTCTTCATCAAGAAGATCCTTGGAGCTTATCCCGCCTTTTAGCTGAGTTTTGGGAATTATCGATTGACAAAAAAACGTCAACTCATCCTGCCCATCTTTTGGATGACACACAAAGACTTCTCAGTTTTTGTTTTGGTTTGTGTATTCTCACTAGTTATTTATTTCATTTCATAGAGTAGAGTAGAGTAGACATTTAATATGGAACTTTGGATTTTTTTTCCTCCCGTCTTCTCCAGCGAGATCCATCAATCACGGGGCTAAATGGGTAGGGAGAGGAAATTTACCAGCCAATCTCCAGTCCTGTACACCCTTCCGAGGAATTAATATTCCGACAGCGGTTTTCCAATTTTTAGATCCGAGTTGCACTGAGATGTAAACTTATACTCAACAGTGAAATTCAAATGAAGTGTTGCGTGTCACTCAAATTGTAGTGGTCGAATTCCTCAGTGGAAAGATGTTCTCGATAATATCACATCCTAAGACTTTAACTCAGTTGGTCTTTGACTTTAGACGCATATAATTTATTATTCAAGACCTGTATAAGCATATTTACATGCTTATCCTGAGGATTAAATAAGATTTCGAAGTTTGTATATATATATATATATATATATCACCTTTGCACTACAATGGTATACAGACATACAATAACAACATAAGCAATGACATAATAGAAGACAATAAGAAACAGATACTATTTACAAAATATACAAACGAAAGAGTGTGTTTGTTAAGCCTAGGAAACAGCCAGAGTGGAATTAATGGTTCTTATACATAAGCATAATTTTTTAAGAGTGGACCTTTTCGTACAAGACATCAAATTTTTAAATTTAGGAGCATTTGGGTTATAAGAAAATTTCCTGTCAATATAGTTTTTTCTGTTGCTATCA
>MJUU01048195.1:0-10996 GCA_002080025.1 Modiolus philippinarum | reverse complement strand
ATTGTTTTACCCACTCCACACTGCATTAAAAGACAAACTCCTGTATTAAATATTTTACGAAAGGATATGGAGTAAATGAACATGAAACCATAACACATATGTTAACTCCAACTGCAATAATTTTAATGAGCAGTATGGCCACTTCGGAAATTTATTCCTCATCAGCAGCACTAGAAACCAAACACAGAAAATCCATAATTTCATTTGAAAATGATTAAAACACATCAAACCAAACGATATCCGAATAATCAGTAATATCAAATATAGCTAAGGACGAATCTAGAATTTACATGAATTTAGAAAATAGAAATTGAACAAAGTGTACACATGAGATATTATGTACAAGTACACCATAACTAGTAAAAATAAAGAACATACATCTCTAACACGGGGAATTGTTTTACCAACTCCACACTGCATCAAAAGACAAACTCCTGTAATAACTGTTTTATATTGTAAACTTTAATTCTTTTATGTTTTGTTCTTATAAATGTGATGTACTACAACCCAAATGGGTTATAAGTATTTGAATAAAGAATTATATATTTTACGAAAAGATATGGAGTAAACGAGCATGAGACAATAACACATATGTTAACTCCAATTGCAATAATTTAATGAGCTGTATGGCCATTTCAGAAATTAATTCTGCATCAACAGCACTAGAACCCAAACATAGGAAATCCACAATTTCAAATTGATTAAAACGCATAAAACCAAACGAAATCCGAATCATCCGTAATATCAAGTATAGCTAAGGACGAAACTACGATGGAGGGAGTTAAACCTTAGGTTTTAGAATTTACGTAAATTTAGATAAGAGAAATAGATGTCGTTTCTAAAGAAAAAAAAACAAACAGATTTTTTTTGCATTGCTTAGATCGTATCTTAAATCTTGTCAACGACTGCATTTTTGCAAATGTAATTTAATACACATTAATATATAAAGATTTCAAATACGTTTCAAACATTTTTTTTCAATATCATATGTTGGACTGTGAATTGCATCAGAATATTGTATACCAGGTCCCGAATTCCTAGTAATGTTTTCTAAATCCCCAATCCCCCCCCCAAAAAAAACAGATTTTGTAAAAAAAGACTCTCGGTCCTCAGAAGTCTTAGAAATTTTTCAGATATATCCTGACATTTCAATAATTCAAAACAATTTATCAACTGCTAAATGCTTCGAAATATTGCGTTTGAATGCTCTCCGTATATATTCTATCGAAAGGTATTAAAAGATTAAAAGTTAGATGAACTTCTCATGCAATATGCATTTAGTATAACCCAAACAATAATACAATATACTGTTTTTACATAGTAGTTTGAATGTACGGTTAAATGCACTTATCATTGTCATTTACAAATTATTTACTTATACTCTATACAAACATTTGAAAGTGTTTGCAAGGATTTATTCTGTATCAATAAAGGCGTATTTATTTGGTATACAAAAATTTTATATATATTGAATATACATATAACACAGTATATTTATCTCTGTGATATTGACTAAAATGATTGAATATCAATATGCTTATCAAATGTATAATGTGTGTGTGGAAAAAGGGGGGGTAGTCAGGGTGAGATTCTACTCTATAGATAAAAAAAATAACATACCTCCTTCACTAGTAAGGATGTGTCCAGGGTCACACACCCACGATGATTTACAGTTTCGCCCACATTTCGAGATATCTAGTTGTGGGTTAGGAAAGTCTTCTTTTCTCCAGCTGTCCTTGTGGGTGGTATCTGGAACACAAGTCGGATTGGGGGTCGATGATTGTCCTTCACAAACCGCAAATAAAGTGGTTAAAATATAAAAGTATGTCCATGTAGTAGCCATTTTATTATATACAGGTGTTATTTAACCCATAAGCTGTGATGGATACATGTAGTTCAGGTTTCACACCGGTCACACACCATAAACATGTATACAACTGGAGAAACATGTACGATGAAATGGTTAATTCGGGGATGAGATAAGGAGGTCATTCAGGTGTACAGCATTCTTTTCTACATGTATATGTGTATCGCTTTAAGGGTAAATAAAATATTTGACAATATATTTAATAATCGGTTATATTTTTCATTCATATATTAAACATCCAACAGTTCGTATTAAACGTAGGACTTAATTGCCTAATAATGCTCGAATGAATCGATAATTGGTATATAGGTATGCTATAATAAAAGTATGTATATTACTAAAGCAAAAATACGGAATTTCTTGTTTTCTGGGTTTTCACGTGTAGGTGTGCATAAGTGCACATAGTACAAACAAATCGAAGTAATCGGCTGCAATGCGATTTTTGCAGCTAATATATATATAGAAATATATATAAATTGTATAAAACATATCATGAAAAATCAAAGGCTTAAAGCAAAATGCGACCGCGGCAAATTGGACAGGGATATAGATGGACAACTGGTAAACGACTGTGGATATAGAAATTAAGATGCAATTTCTTTTTCAAAATAAACCTTATGTTTAGAGTAATCAGAAGAAAGAGACCAAATTAAAATTAGATAAAATTTCACATTAGAAAAATTGCGATTTTGTTCCCTTTGCCCCCTTATAGCTTGAGCTTGGAAATATTAACTTCTAATTCGTATGCATACCACCAAAAGCTTACAATAACTGCAAAGAAAATAAAGACGATGGTGTCTAAAATGTGTAACCCGTACACGACCGGTCCACGAATCCCCGTACCCAAATCAATAGATTCCTGGTGAATTTGATTCCAGAAATTCCCGGTCTTAAATCATAAAATCCCGAAATCCCGAGCTTAATACATATAATCCCAACATCCCGAAAAAGAACCGACTCCCTCACGGATGAACTGATGGCAAAATAGCGATTTCTGATTTGATGGAGTCAATATCAATTAAAATGAACCCATTAAATGTTAGAGGTATCTTTGATTGGGTCGAATATTAAATTTTATTCTTTTCAGGTGGGTATCTCGAATCAAACAAAAAGTCTTCACTAGTATGAAACGACCGAGCAGGTGGCAAAGATATCTAATTTTACACCCAAGCAGACCTCTCAGTAAAACACTGACTGCTGAGAAAGAAACATTGTTGATAATATGTAGAGCAGAACGATTGATTGAAGGTATTGTCCTCAGACGATTTTACATTTGATTATATAATAATTTTCTGCCAAAAATCAAATGTAAGTGTTAAATCTTCAGGCCTGCCAACCATTCCGCTATCTGGGGGTTTTTGAGGGAAACCCCAATGGGGGCTCCAAAAATCAAAAGTTTGAATTCCAATACAAGACACTTGAGAACAATTAAACAACTCAGGAAGAGTTCAATGTAATGATGAAACACATTAGAACACTATAAACTAGAAGTGGTGCCATCAGAAAAGATGGCCATCCCCGCACTCACCTGTTTGACACAGAAAACAGTCGTTATTGACCCTTGGGGTAATTTTCCTCAACATTTTTAAAATTAAATTATTGATAATCACTACTTTTACTAAGAAAGTATACAAGGATATACGGTTGCTAGGTAGAATTTCCAAAAATGAGTGGTCTTTGAGACTTTCATGAAATTAACCAAATTTGGAATCAATTATTTTGAAAATTCAACTGGTGAAAATGATTGCCCTAATCGAAACAAATCCTAACACTATTGTTGCTAGGTAGAGTTCCAAAAAATAAGTGGTCTTTGACACTTTCAGGAAATTTACCAAATTTGGAATCAATTATTTTGTAGATCCAATTGGTGAAAATGATTGCCCTAATATAAACAAATCCTAACAGTATGGTTGCTAGGTAAAATTCCAAAAAATAAGTGGTCTTTGACACTTTCAGGAGATTTACCAAAATTGGAATCAAACATTTTTGAAAACCCATTGGTGAAAATGTTTGCCCAAGTAGAAACAAATCCTAACAGTATGGTTGCTAGGTAGAATTCCAAAAAATAAGTGGTCTTTGAGACTTTCAGGAATTTTACCAAACTTGGAATCAAATATTTTTGAAAATTCAATTGGTGAAAATGTTTGTCCTAATTGAACAAATTACTACATGTATGGTTGCTAGGTAGAATTCCAAGAAATAAGTGGTCTTTGAGACTTTCAGGAAATTTACCAAAGTCGGAACCGGAATCAAAATTCTGAAACTTTATTGCACATCTGCAGACTATATGCAACAATTCTACAACAAAATTAAATCCATAAATCCAAAAATGAAGGAGGAGTTCCACTGACAAGCTCATAGTTGTCAAAATAGACATCTTGGGCCTCTTGTTTGCACCAAGACCAATATCAAAAATCCAAAAGCTTATTGCGCATCTGCAGCATATATGCAACAATTCTATAACAAAATTAAAACACTAAATTCAAAAATGAGCGAGGAGTTCCACTGACAAGGTCCATCTAACGGACAGACGGACAGATGGGACCAAAACAATATCCCCGCATTTTCTTCAGAAAAGTGCGGGGATAACAAGAAAAACATACCATTGGACCCTCTGTAGCCAAGTTATAAGGAGTTTCCTTATTTGACACGCAGCAAAACCCCCACGGCGATTTTCAAAAGTTGGCAGGCATGAATCTTCTAATGACAGAGCTGGCAATCAATTATTCTACACACACTCTTTGTGTTCTTCTGTCAATCAACTAACAGAAATATTTCTTTTGCTGCTGGCAGTGTTCAGAACGGTGGCGTCTGATGTAAAATTGCATCTATTTGAAAAGAAATTTTTGCCAATCTCTTGAATGTTGCAATAAAAATTCAGATGGAAATCTCCCAAAAAGCATTGTGTCCAAATTTGGTTAGTTTGCCATCAATAACGGAAGAGATCTGTGCTTGTTTTCCATAGGTTTCACTATGAAATCAGACAGAGTCCAATGTCTAACTTAGTTCCGTGCTGGTGGCCAGGCTTTTTGTTGGATATGATCGAAACCAGCAATTTTGTTAAGTACATTCTATACATCATTCCTGTTGAATTTGCTTCAGGGGTTGCAGAGATGATCAAAATATTATTTTCCCATAGATCCAATGTCGCTGGCAGTCACATTTTTTTGTCAAATGGAAACAAAAGGAGCAATTTTTGCTAACAACCTTCCCTAAATCAATCCATTTCAGTTTAGCAAAATTTGCTTTCATAGTTTCAGAGCAGATGATGAAAATGATGTTTTCCCAGTTCTTTGCTGGTGATCATGTTTTGCCGGGCGGATAAAAGTGAGCAATCTTTTTCAAGGATCTTCTATACATTACTCCTGTAACGTTTGGTTAAATTAGCTTAATGGTTTCAGTGGAGAGGATGAAACTATGAAAAGCTAGTGGATAAACTAACAGACAGGGGTCAAGTGATGGCAATAGCTCACACCGTCCCTTTGGCTTTGGGTCAGGTGAGCTAAAAAGCCTGTTGTTGTTTGTTTTGATCTACTTTTTGGCAGGTGAACCAATGCTATATAGGTTACAAGGCAAGATGCAGTTAGAACTAGCCCTTCTAAACAAGATGTTATTTTTTAAACACTTTTAAGAATAGCAGTAATGAAGAAACCCTTCACGTGAATAGCGATTCTGAAAAAATTAATATGTATTAATAAATTCTGATATCAATTAAAAGGCTTAAATTGGGACAAGTGGTGATTGTGTTTGGATGCAAACCAAGAAGTCACCATCACCCCTTTCCATCCCCACTAGATCTATATCCTTGCACTATTAAGACTTGGCAACCCTCTTCCCCTTTAGAAGAATTTCTAATTAACTCATTGTGTTTCTGTCTACCAGTGCAATCATTACTTTGATTATTTGATTGCACATAGGATCTTTATACACATCTAATAAATATTTTAAGCAACATTTCCAATCATTTATTTATGTATAAACATGTGTTAATATCTGTTATAAGAAATTGAAAAGTTATAAGAAACAGAGCACAATAAGCCCCCAAACTGTAAAATATATGTACACAAGGTACCATTCAAAGGGTATAGTTTGAAATCAAGAAATTATATCTGAATAACAAAAACAAAATTAATACAAATTCTGTAGATAACCAGAAAAGTGTTCTCATGCATGAGTTTATTTTTGAGATCATTTGTTGTGAAATTTTATCAGATAGTCACAGTACCAAGGTCAAGAATACTGGTACCAACACTTGGGCCTTCCCACAAGGAATAAGCCCTATAACTTACAATTCAATAGATATTCCCAATATTAAAGTTTTTAAGCAGTTGTTTACATGCCAAGGTCAAGGTCACAAGATGAATATTCGGGTAACAACTAAAAGGTCTTGCAACAAGGGACCCGCATGGGAAGTATGAAGCCATATCACTTACCACTCAAAGGCTATAACAAATGGTAAAGTTATTATTTTTTTCAAAAAGTCAAGCCACATAATAAGAATAAGGTCACAAGGCAAAAAATTCTGGTACTATTTCAAAGGTCTTGCCATAAAGAATACATATTCAAAATATGAAAATCCTATCACTAACTCTTTAAAAGATATATCCAATGTTAAAATTTTTTAGGACAAACAGACAAACATATAAACAGACAGACAGACTAAAAACTATATGACAACTGAATCTTTGATTCACATGGCATAAAAATAAAGCTAGCTAGAATACTGACAAAGTCAGAAAGGGCCCTGCCCACTAGTGTATCTAAAAACCTGTTTACCTAATTTCATCAAAATACTATAAGCATAGTAACAACCAAAGTTTCTTACCAGTCATGAGAACACTTTAGGATACTGTATCAAAATTTGCCTTATTTCAAATCAAAATAAAAAATGATCTTCTTTTGATTGTGTCCAACACTGTATATAAAATTTATATAAATATGTTGAGGCAATCTTAATTATTATATGACATGGAGTTAATTCTCAAAATAGGCATTGTTTAAATAACTAAGTTCTTTTCCCCAAAATTGTTTTCCAATTGTCCCCAAAATCAAAAGGGACCTGTCCTTGATCATGTCCAACACTGTGTATAATATTTAAAATATCTATGAAGGCAATCTCAATTTATTGTATGACATAGAGCTAATTCTCAAAATATGCATTTTTTCATATCAGAACTAAGTTTTTTCCCCAAAACCTGCTTTCAGATTTTCATCAAAATGGAAAGGGACCTTCCTTTGATCACATCAAACACTGTGTATGATATTTACAAAAATCAGTGAAGACAATTTCAAGTTATTATATGACATAGAACTAATTCTCAAATTTTGCATTTTTCATATTAAAACGAAGTTTTTTTTCCCAAAAATTGTTTTCCAAATTTCTTCAAATTCAAAATGATTATTACTATTTTCAGGATTTTGTCAACATACAACACATTCCATCTGTAATCT
This sequence comes from Modiolus philippinarum, assembly GCA_002080025.1. NCBI lineage: Eukaryota > Metazoa > Mollusca > Bivalvia > Mytilida > Modiolidae > Modiolus > Modiolus philippinarum. Next base: position 3,678 of record MJUU01048195.1, on the reverse strand, counting down.
CCAGTAAATTTTGAGACAATTTGATCGAGCTATATATGTTATAAATATATACCTATACTCTAACAATCCACCACAATTCAAAAATACATGCATCTGTTCTACATTATGGACATTAGGCCTGATATTATACTTTTGTCTTGAATAAATCTGCTTAACTCTGATCAAACTAAATATATCCCAAATTTAAAGAGTATCATGAAAATGTATCAATGCACCTCACTTCAAAAGTACATGTTTACAATCTTCAATAGCTGTTTCACATAATTGGACATTGGGCTTGAGATTGGGATCCACTTTGTCCTGATCAAATCTGCTTAACTTTGATCGAACTAAATATATCCCTAAATTAAAGAGTATTCTGCAGAAACCCAGGAAGTCTTTTTCATTTAAAGGCAAAAGTAAAATTTGTTATGAAATTAGATACGACTTCATAAAGTATGTGGTAGCAATATTGTAGCAAATAACAAATAGTTGTGAACTAGAGGAAAATGCACCAGAATAAATTTGTCTAAGAGTGTCTGTACTTGTAATATTTGTGTACCAACCATGTTGATTTGGTTCCATATCATTAGTTCAACAATCCATATTGTTCATAAAAGTGCATGGAAGTTTAAAATCTTACACACATGCATATCTTTAATGGGGTCTTAAATATATACTTCCCTTCAAAAATCAAAGTATCCTCAAACATTCCCAATGAGGAGAGAGAGAACTATGAAAAAAATCCCATTACAAAAAGGAAGACTATCATGAAACCATCTTGAAGATCAACAGGAGTACTTTGTTTTCTTATATCAAACTAAGATGCCGAAAACTCCTTTGGATATACATTTACCCCGACTGATTAACAGAATCATCTAACAGTGACCCTTCTTATCCTTTATAATTGACAGTATATGGAACACTGAATCCCAATTAATTGTTTCCTGATTCATTGAAACACCCTAAATTGACTCCAATAAACTAACCTAAAATTGACTCCTTCCAAATAACACTTACATCACCCTAAATTGACCCCTTTTTAAATAAGGAATCAACTACATTGATCCCTAATATACAATGAAATTATAAATCTTTAACATTCTTCTGTTACCCCAGATTTACTCGTTCCAATTCTCTGAATCACCACAATTGAACCATTCTGATAGAATACATCATCAGAAATTGATCCCTTCACACACATTTATCAATTTAAATTGAATGCTTTTTGATACACTGAACCACTCCTAATTGCCCTGATACACTGAAATAACTTTCATTGACTTCTTCTGATACCCAAAATCATTCCAAGCTCTTTTTGATACAATACTGGTTGAGTACCAGTTATCACAGCGTACCATTTATTGCCAATATTCATGTGCCTCGAGTTCGTGCATGACTTTTGTTACACAGTTATGTACAGAAGTAACAGAAATATCCTAAAAATACAGTCCTTTAGGAAATTTGTTTTAATTTTTAAAAACAGTGATATCCAAGAAAAAAATCCCTTTGGAGCCCCTTTGATATATATTTTGCTATATGGGGGGACAGGTATGATAATTAGCCAAAAATAATTTTTTACATGAGATGTCACAACAGAGATCTTAGGGTGTCATCTATATTATCTTCCAGGAATAAAGTATGTTGCTTTCTCTTCAAATAGTTAAATCAAGGTGAATTGAGGCCCGTCATGGGTTTCTTGATTACCTGATTATCAGGGCATTTTTTTAATGATTATTTGATTACGAGGGCATTTATTTAATGATTACTTGATTATTAGCTTGCATTTTTATATACTTTTTGATTACTAAGCCAAAAATTTATTGATTACCAAGGTAAAAATTTAATGATTATTTGATTACCAAGGCAAAATTTTAATGATTATTTGATTCCTAGGACCCCCATGAGGACCCTCTGAATTGGGGCTGTCAGTGTCTTCTATTTTCTTGTAATTATGAACAAAATAGAGCAAATTTGACTTTGATAAAAATTATGCTACTTTCAGTTTGAAAATTGTGTTGTTTGACCTTTCATTCTGATTTCCCTTTCAGTTAATCCCTTTTTAGGATACTTCAGTGGATTAAAGTGTACATGTAGAATTTGAAAAAAAGCTGATGCATATTTTGAACAAGATGTGTTTGTGAAACACTACATATGCCCCCAGATTCTACAGTAAAATATATGAAAATACCCAATTTTGCCCCTTTTTGACCTCTGTGACCTTGACCTTTGACCTAATTTTTTTGCCTATTTATGTTCCTCTTGACAAGACCTAAACACTTGCTAAGTAGTAAAAGTCTATCTAACATAGTTAAAAAGTTACCATAAAACACCCAATTTAACCCCTTTATTCTGAAACAGACGAAGCCCCATTTGGGCCTCTTGTTTATTGGAATGGTTTATAAAGTTAAATGTAATTGTTTAAGCATGCTATAAGAAACCTACAGAAAAAACACTGCATGAAGATCAGACAAAAAATTTTAAAAAATCTTTTTTTTTTTCATTTGTGCCCTTTGGGCCTCTTGTTTCTCAAAAACGGTAAATGCTACCTCAAATCTGTTGGCACACTACAGTTGCCCAATTTATTAGCAATAACATAAAACAAACCCAGTCTCAATAGGATAAATAATAAGGATTCTACAGTCAAATATGTGAAAACAGCCAATTTCACCCCTTTTTGACCTCTGTGACCTTGACCTTTGACCTGACCTAAAAAATTTTTGCATATTAATGTTCCGCTTGACTATACCTATACACTTGCCAAGTATGAAAAATCTATCTTACATAGTTCAAAAGTTATAGCCAAGGTTAAAGTTTCGGATGCACAGACAGACACACAGACAACCAGACACACAGACAGGACAAAAACAATATGCCCCCGATCCTCGATCTGGGGGCATAAAAATGGTGATAATTGGTATACACACATGAGCAAAATTTGTCAAGAAAACCAACACTTTTTAAAATGACTATATCACTGCACATGTGCAATGAAACTAAAAGAGAATGATTGGTGGATGTATTACTTGGTTAATTTTTACAATATAACTCATTAAACGTTTTAAAAATAGTCAGAGTTTAAGTAGATCAAATACAAAATCACAGTGTTGAAATGGCAAAAACAGTAATCTATTTACATAGAATCAAATTAACTCCTTATAGTACACTCAATCACTCTTCCTTAATGAATTAATGAAAGGGGAGGTGTGCCAAAAAATAATTTAATACTCTTCTGATACACTGATTCATTTATAACTGAATGATTAACCAAAAATTACAAATCCTGAAACAATGCTCTTTCTGCCAAAATTTGCCTAAAATACAGCACTGGGAATTATTTTGCCCTAATAATTATTCAGTTCTTCAGAAAATAGATCAATCACACAAATGAATTTGTTTTAATCCTCTTCTGAAATGACAAGAGTCCAAAATAAGCAGTGAAGGGATATGCAGGGTTCGTATGGGTCCTTGAATCCTTGAAAAGTCATGGAATTTAAATTTGAAAATTAAAGGCCTTGAAAAGTCATGGAATCCAGTATTTTTGCCAAAAGTACTTGAAAGATCCTGGAAATTAATCAAAATGTAAAAAATATTTTCATTGTTGTAGGAAACTTGAGGGTTTGTCGTCTAACAATCTTGTCGTTGAGGTCAATATAACAAGAGGCTCTCAAGAGCCTGTATCGCTCACCTGGGCCATTG
>MJUU01048194.1:79657-91386 GCA_002080025.1 Modiolus philippinarum | reverse complement strand
AAACAAAAAAAAAAAAAAAAAAAAAAAAAAAAAAAACATCCATGGTCGTCCAATTGAAAAAAAAGATGTTCCGTCGGTGAGGAAAAAGCTGCTTCAATGCAATAATACTATATCGAGTCTATCAAGTGCTACATTTTGTTTATTATAGTCGAAGTTGGTCGACACTTCATTAGAGTACATTGTACTTCCCTATTGTACGGAAGTAAATTGGCTGGCAAAACTTGGATAACCAATGATAATATCTTACAAAGTGTCTCAAAATGATTAAACATACGGAAATGACCTATTTGTCAGAATAACAGTGTAGTATTAAAGTTTAAATAATTTCTGTCTATTAAACAAAGGTGACACGTATGCTTGCCCCTCTGTTTTTCTGTACTGATTTCTTTTAAAAATATCAAAACTGTTAAGAGTACTGACTGAAAACTTCCAATTAACAAAACCCAGTTCCATTAGTCCTGGTCGCTTTCAATCGAAAAATGGTCATAAGCTTTTTCTCCAGGAAAAGCAGAAGTGAAAGGTTTTAACTTTGGAAAAAAATAATAATAAAGATTGTAGCTCACATTGTATGGAAAATAAAATGTCTTTAAAAATTGTTTGGTCGTTGGTTTGGGACCTTTCTCTCTCTCTCTCTCTTTTGAAAAGAGCAAATCAGTTTCCTCAAAACTTGTTGGAAATGTTCAGCCAAATTGTTGCATTCGCAGCATAGAATTTGTATGGCTATCACCACATCATTGAAAGATAAGATATAGCATGTCGACAGTGTGACAAATGGATTTGACATTACCGGTTTCGGCCACTTATTTTCATTCACTGACAGTATACCGACAGGTGTCGTATCCCGAGGTTTATCTTACCTTTCATTTCTGTATACGGTTTACAAGATCTTATTTCATGGGCTTGGTTTCGGGGGTGATTGCAAACCTTTCAAAAAAATGTCCCTATTTGTTGTGTTAATGTTTGTTATTTATTGTTTTGACACCTGGATAGATTAAGTGCGTTTTGTGATTTTTTTGGTGCTTGTCTTTAAACTGTTTTTACCCAAATCCGACGAACCTTACGGATGTAGCATAACAAAGCAAAGCGTAGTGAGCTTGGTGCTGATTTTTGCCATGTGGCATGACAATCTCGAAATGGCCATGTGATGAATTTTAAATTAATTTTCGGCAGGCTATTTTAGTATTTCAAAAATTGGGTGTTTGAGTGCCGTCGAAGCAATGACTATCACACCAATGTCCGTCGGGCTATTGAGCGTCGGACTAATGACTGTCGGACAAATGACCGTCGGATTAATGACCAATGACGTGATCCCGATTTGTGTACTATTGCTCGGAAATCACAAAACTTACAAGAAATTATTTTGAGTTATCTCCCATTGACTATATTTAAATTTCAAAATATTTATTATGTATTTAATATGTATTAAAAATAAGAGAAATTTATATAATCTCTGATCTATGTAATTGGAAATGATTTTTGTTTTTTTCTTTATGAAACAACGGTGCAGTAGAATACCGGAGGAACAAACGAGTGCATGGTATTTACAAAAATCGAAGCCCAAAGACATGGCAAAATCGAATACAAAGAAAACAACGACTCCAGACAAAGCACAGGAACAAATATAGGGAAAGAGATAAAAAGATTCTAAAAAAAATGTTTCGCTTCCTTCAGATATAATGAATTTTACACTCTGTTAACCTTTGGTTATATCTTTTCAGTTTGCATGTAAAATATATGTGAAAAATACACGTACAAAACACTCATTATTTATTAATATTATGTATTCTTTTGACACTTTTTTAGGAAAAAACTTATAAAAACCTCCATTCATATGTTTAAATGGAAAATTATTACCATCCGCATGCATGTCGTCACTGCGAGACATGGGTACTGCCAGCTTTCACCTTCTATTGGGCAGATGTTCGTGTATGTTCGCCCTCATAATAGAAAAGTCAACACTTCGGGACCGACCATTTAACTTGAAAAAAAGGGGGGGCTATGATTTTTTTCTATATTTTGAAGCTGATTTTATGTGAAAAATGTTTTGGCTGCCAAAATGATGAAAAAAATATTCTGAAAGAGGCTTTCTGTCCAAAAAAATAATGTCAATTTTATAAAAAAAATGATATTTTGTTGATACAAGTGAAAAAAAAAATTTATGTCCAGAAAAAAAACCCATAACCCCCTCCCCTATTTTCAGGTTAAATGGTCGGTCCCTTAAAATTTTTAACCGGCGACAAATACCATGAAAATCCACATGTATACAGTATTTTGTGAATGTCCTCGGACGTAACAGAGTACAGTTTCAGTTACGCATGCATGGTTATTCAAAATGAAAAATAAATTGAAAATCCTAAAATTTTTCACTTTCTATAGATATTGAAATATACTTGTTTTTTAACCTCTTTTGTTTTTGGTACATGTACATATTCCAGTTTTATCCGTAGCATTAAGAGAGGATTCAAGGGACGTTTCAACAAAATACCCATAAAAGCATGACTTTGGGGTAGTCTTAAGACTGAATTAGTCCCATGTCTTATAATTTTCGTCTACACTTTACACCGGATTGACACAAGGATCACTATTCGTCATTAAGTAAATAACAAAATACCGAAGTTACTGTGAATTTGGTTTCTGCATATGCGCATTTCGACAACTTATGTCTCTTCAGTGCAGATAAAATCAAAACCTTTGGAAATCTATATACCGAGATATGTGTAAAAGCTGATAGAGAACAAATTACCAATAGGATCTAAACAGCAAAGCTAAAATCAGCTAAGGACAGAATGAAAGATGTCATTAAGAAAATCATATTATTTTGTATTTTGGTTTTTCTGCTTTGTCTTTTTGCCTCTTGGACTTGAGCACTGGACAATTCTGTTATACAATTTTGTTATTGTCCCAATTCCCCTTCTAATATTATCTGATTATAAGGGGAACCCCTGCCCTATATTTGTTTTAATGGGTGTCTGATATGGGTTGCACTGGATAGTGGAGCTTTAGTTGCCATGAACACCAAACAAGAAAACTGACATTTTAGAAAAAAAAGTATTCTGCTTAAATTTATTGTATGTGTCCAGAAATATGTATGCATTAGTAAATAAGGAGAACCTCTACCTGACTATTTTTTGAAAGGGGCCTTTTAATGATTTGATTTCAGCAGTATTTATTAATTAAATTGTCAATGGAACCCCTGCCTTAATATTTTTGAAAGGTTGTCTGAAATGGGACCAAATGGATAACGCATTCAAACACATCATGATCTCCCCAGAAGCAATCTGTCAAATTAGAACACAATGGTACTTTGACTTTACCTTCCAATAAAGGTATCCGGGAGGCCCATGTACTACATCAAATATCACTGCCAGCAGTAACATAGTTTAACATTTGTCCCTTGGAAAACAAATTCAAAGATCTTCTCTGACACTATTAATCTAGTTAGAATCAAACTTAGTCACAATGGTCCTTATTTTGTCCTCTACAAAAATTCCTGAAAGGGAATCCTGCAGATCAGTACCTCATTCAAGATAGCCACCAGCGGGGAACTAATTAATATTAGATTTCATTAAAAGAATTTGGTCTCTGAAACGACTAATTCAGTTGGAACCAAACTTGATTACAAAAGTCCGTTGGTTGCCCCATTCAAAATTCGCACCTGGTATGTCTGCATCCAATCCAAGGTCGCCTCTAGCAGGGAACGAAGTTTTAAACTGGGCACTATTGGAAATACTATTCATCTCTCTATATCAGCCATGGTCTAGGTGAACGATACATGCTATTGAGAGCCTCTTGTTTCCTTCTCCAGCTGCCTTCTGTAGTCTCCCTCTCCTTTCTTCCGTTTTCCTTTACCCATCCCTAATGTGTAAATGAGTTTTCAGCGGATTATTGCATTGGAATGTTTTGTTACATTTCAAAGAATTTCATTACATATACATATATCAACATGATCAAAGGATTGAAGTTTGAAATATTTGAACACCTACTCAATTTTATATGTAATATACTGTACTGTATATATATACTGTAAATATATAGATTTTGATGCTGTTGTATATTAAAGTTACTTCCCAATTTCCGTATTTCGACAAAGATATTCACTCGTGTTTCATCTTTGATATACGTATATCTTTTTGCACAATTTCTTGTTATCTCACAATGTGTACAAGTGTTAAAAGGAGTTAATTTGAACAGAAACATTATAAACTCCAACATGAAATTGAGATCTATTTGTGCAGTTCCCTTATGGATTATGGCCTGTTATTGCAATTTTGGGCCAATGTAGGTGTTCACTGTTACCTTTTTTATCTAATCACATTATATTGGGCGTGGAAGAACATCACGCTATATCAATATTCACACCTACAGAACAAGAGATTCCACACCCCTAAAACCATAACAAATGAACAGGCGTACGAGAAATGTCCGTGATCCTCAAATCTTTCAAACATGCAACGGGAAAATATCATGACCTATCCAAATGGTTACATTAGAAAAAAATCTAATAGCTTTGTGACGCATTGTGTTTCCTTATCACCCTAAATCTACTAGCAGTAATAATAAAAAAAGATGACGACAGTGCTACAGGATTAGCCTTTCACATTACAAATAGTTATTCAAAGTTATTTTAATCGCTTGATATCTTAATGTCGTCTTTTTGTTTCCGTGCATTATAGCTGTCTCATGTCCTTGTTTTTCCTTGGTTTTCTCTATTGTCATTTTTGCCCTGTCTCTTTATTTTGATTTTTGTGATCATCACTCCCCTTGTTCCTTCGTTGTTTTATATCAACTTTTTCAATATTTATAACATCTTAAGATCGTGTTCCTCCATAAAACAAGATTAATATGTCCATTAACACCAAAGACGTTGGTATTGTCTATGATCCCTACACTGGATATAATGTCTATGCATTCCTTCTTGGAATTCTGTACTCCTTGGTGACCCTGCCGGTATTGCCGTTTCCTTTTTGCCCTCTAAGGGACTTTCTAGATAGGAACTCTCGTGTAATTGAAGGCGGAAACCATCTCCTCAAATACCAGTTAGAAGGATAATTGGATATTATATGTTATTCAGGTTTCAGACGGGGTATATAGCGTGATATACCCTGGATGTTTAGTTATATTTCCTGAGGCGTATTCCGATGAACAGCCTTGTTGAAATGAAATCTACGAAAAATGTAATTCTTATCAATTTCACCATGTTGTTTTCATGTTATGACGTTGTCAATTTCCACGACAACTTATATTACCTGGCAGTTTTCCGAATACTCTAGTATATGTTGACATTCAAGGAATTTCATCCAATCAAAAGCAGGCTTACATCTGTAAATCGGAATATATAAATATATACCGCCTAAAACAAACTATTTATGAAATTGAAGTGTACTTATAATTTGTTCTTCATGACAACTATTTAATTAAATTTTAGTTTACGACCACAGTTAACCTGAAGCGCTATAAATAGATCAATATTGATGTATTGATTTTTTTCGTATAATAGTAGATTTGTTTCCGGAATGAACACGACTCAAAATTCTCGTATTGTCTGCTGCTTGATGAACATCCTGGTATTGTCACATGCATTTTGACTCTGCTGGTATTGTCTGTTGCTTAATGGCCTTACTGGTATTGTCTGCTGTTAAGCTTATTTGCCTTTCTGGTATTGTCTGCTACTTGTTGGCCTTACAAGTATTGTCTGCTACTTGCTGGCCTTCCTGGTATTGTCTGCTGCTGCTTGGTGACTTTCAAGATATTGTTTGTTGATTAGCGACCTTCATTGTATTGTCTGTTGCCATGCAACCTTTTTGATATTGTCTGTTGCTAGGCAACCTTTCTGGTGTTGTCTGTTACTAAGCAACCTTTATAGTACCGTATATCGTTTTTTTTTTCGAGTGTGTCTAATTTTTGCTATGTTCGCGTTAGACAATCGCATAAATTTCACTGTTCATTCAAATGCATTAGATGGGGTACAAAAACGCGAATAATGAACTTAGTGAATTTTTCCCTCGCCTGTTTAACACCAAAATCGCGAACAAAAACCGACGCAAAAATAACTCAATATACGATATTGTCCGACGTGTAATGGCCTTCAGATATTGCTATTACTTATATAGCTAAATGGTATAAATGATATCTGAGGGTTTGACAAAATGTGCGTGTGGTCTTGCGCAAATGGTATTATCATTTGGTTGTAGTTAGTGGACAGGAATACGTTTTTTTGAATTGGTAACACTTTGGATGGGCGAGTATGAATGTGAAGTTGTGGCCTTCCTTCTAATGTCTGCTGCTTGGTGACTTTTCTGATATTGTCTATTGCCTGTTGACCTTGTCGGCACTGTCTGCTGCTGCTAACCCCCTCCCCCCAGTGTTGTCCGCTGCTTGTTGACCTTTCTCGAATTGTCTATTGATTGTTGGCCTTCCCAGTATTGTCTGCTGCTTGGTGATTTTCTTGGCATTTGATTGTTGCTTGGTGACCTTCATTGTACTGTATGTTGCAAGGCAACCTTTATGGTATTGTGTGATGCTTGGTGGATTTTCTGTTGCTAAGCAACCTTTCTGGTATTGTCTGCTGCTTGGTGAGATTCCTGTTATTGTCTGTTGTTTAGCGACCTTTCTGATATTATCTGGTGCTTGGTGACCTTTCGTGGTTCTGTCTGCTGCTCGGTTACTCTCCTTGCATTGTATTCTGTTTGGTTGCCTTCAAATGTTGTTAGTTATATAGCTGGCTGACGTGAATGATGATATCTCAGGATTTGACAAAATACGTGTATGGCTTGTGAAAAAAAATATCTTTTCATTTGTTTTTGTTTTGTTGACAGGTGTACATTGCTTTGGATTTGAAAACGCTTGGAATTGTGAGTATGAATGTAAAGTGTTAAGCAGCAGCTACTGGCATTGACATTCAGTGTCATTTTCAATACTTTTCAAGATAGTTGGTGGTGTCTGTACAGGAGAAAATCAGTAATAACACCGTTGTCACTTTGTTGTCATGGCGGACTGTACATGTAACTGTTTTATTAAGATGTGTGATGCAAGTGGACCTTTCTTTGGTTTTTCTGCAATTCAAAATATGATTCATAGGCAAAGTACAATGTAATTTTTATAATTTGGTTACAAATGTAATTAGTTTGCTGATTTTTCAATGTTTTGCGAAAGCGCCAATTTGTTTTAAACTCATTTTCTTCACAGGTGTGTTCCTATTTATTTCCCTACTGATTTTTGCTTCTTCCAAAATTCTGACAGACGTTGTGAAACTACCATATTATTAGCGTGGATTAATTTGGTTATAGAGTTATCACCCTTTTGCCATGGTTGAGAAACAAAAAACTAAATAGATGATAGCACCTGTCTTATGTGATAAGTATAGAATTTCTAGAAAGCATGGTATTTGTTTTGAATATTCTTTAAACGTCTAAAAGATATTCGACCAAATGCTTATATCGAAAGTCAAAAAAAGGTGTGTCCGTTAGATTTTTGGCATGGTGCAATTCAGTATTGATTTTTAGCTCATTTTTCTTGGAATTGGATTTGGACCCAAATTCATCCGATGGAACAACAATCATAAGGATATGTTTCCGTCAAAATATTATGGCTGGTTGGTACAAAATATTACCAAATACTCACACAAAATATGTGGTATTTGGTTGATTGATTTGATTGATGTTTCACGCCAACTTCAGCAATATTTCGGCTATATCGAGGAGAGTGTATCATTTAGCAAACTGAAAGTTCGAACATTAAAGTTTGTAATCTTTAACTATCTCGATGTGAGAAATACATTATTTCCAGTTTATTACGTATACACATAAAAAATATGTATACGTAATAAACTAGAAACAATGTTAGAGACTATATTTACCGCTCGGTTCGTTAGCTGCATTGCAGTGTAAAATTGCTCATTTAATGCGTCCAATAACCATTGCACTAGTGAACAAGATATGTTCACAATACTTTTTCTGTTGAATTTTGACCCAAATATAACCTTGCAAGTAGAATTGCAGTTAGAACAAGAGCTGTCGCCGAATGGCAGCCAGATATACCCCCGCTAATTGAACCCTGAATCAATATGGCATGGGTTTGGACACAGTAGAAGTGTGGATACAATATGAGTATGGACATAATGATTTAATCCTCCAGAAATAACTTTTCTGTCAAAATCAGACAAAAATAAAATCCACCCTTTTTTGGCTCTGACATTTTTTTGAGAAAATCATAAGCTTTACAGAAATTTCTCTACAACACTTTGAATAAACTTTTCACAAGGATTACAATGAAAAACATGTTTTTCTTCAACACCTTTATTTCAAAATAACTACCAGGTACCCTTTGAATTATTTATTTTGAAAATTGTCTAAATCCAAAAAATCATTGCAGAAAGAATCAATGAAAATCTAAAAATTGAATTATCTCCCCTTCCTGGTTTTGGACAATAATCATATTTCTTCATGCATATCATCATATTATCATGCCTTGATAATATAAACTTGATATATTAAATTTTTTTTCAAGAATTTTACAATTCACAACATTTTCGCATAGGGTCCAATGTTAAACTAAGATCTGCAGCGGAGGCCATCTTGGATTTTTTATCAGTACTAAAATCATGTATTTGTTTAATGACCATCATGTTACTATTCCTTATTAATATCAACTTGATGTGTGAAACGCTTTTCAAGAATTAACAATTTACAAAATTTTCCGTTGGGTTCTATGTTAAACTGTCTTCCCGGCGACGACCATCTTGATTGAGATGCAAACCTGTCAGACAAATATAGAAATTGTAGTTCTTAATAAGACGAAAACTTTTGTTATCAAGACTTTAAATCTATTTCAAAAGATTTTTTTTGAAAAATGAGAAAAGATGAAACTGTAAAAAAAAAATTATGAAAGTTTGACCAGTAAAGAGCAATAACTCCTTTACATGGGTATTTAGATTTTCTTCAAAATTTCCCGATGTGTAGATCATGACACGCTTAATATTTTTGCAATTAAAGTTGACCTCTATCTGTCATATTTTTTGCTCATAAAATGTACAATACAGTAAAATTTCGAACATTTTATGGAAAAGGGCAATAATTCCAATATGGGTTTCAGATTTTCTTCAAAATTGCAGGGCGGGTAGATCTTGCCATGCTGATCATTTCTATTCCCTGTCACATATTTGATACTGTATATTTGCAACCCCCCCCCNCCCCCCCCCCCCCCCCAAAAAAAAGAAAAATAAAACAAAACAAACTGTTATTTAATGTTCTATTTTTGTTATAGCCTCCACGTTGTTGGGTCTTCTGGCTAATCGAACACAATTTAAAAATGCATACCCTTGTGATGATTAAGGTCAAGTTTGGTTACAACTGGCCCAGTGGTTTAAGAGTAGAAGATGTTTGAAATTGATGACAAAAAGTATCAAATTATGAAAATTTGACCAATAAAGGGCAATAACTCCTATATGGGAATTTAGTTCTTCTTCAAAATTACCAGGCGGGTAGATCTTGATATTCTGAATATTTTTGTAATTTAAAGTTGACCTCTATCTGTTGTAGTTTTTCAAATGAAAAATAAAAAAAAACATCAAAATTTTGAAAATGTTATGGAAAAAGGGCAATAACTCCAAGATGGGTTTCAGATCTTCAAAATAAGCAGGGCGGGTAGATCTCGCCATGCTTATCATTTTTGCCTCCGTCAGATTAATTTTAGATATCTGTAACGGTTTTTGAGTTATTTGCAAAAATCTGCAATTTACCCCTATGTTCTATTTTCAGTAACTGCGGCCGTGTTGTTTGGTCTTCTAAATTATCGAACACAATTTTGAAACTGAATACCCCGGTGATGATTAAGGCCAAGTTTGGTTACAAGTGGCCCAGTGGTTTTAGAGGAGAATTTTTTTGAAATTGTTGACGAACGGGCGAAAGACGAAGTACGTAATTGCAAGAGCACACATGGCCTTTTAGGCCAGGTGAGCTAAAAAGTATGAAATTTCGAAAAATTTTACCAATAAAGAGCAATAACTCCTGCAATAGTATTTAGATTTTTTCAACATTTAAAACAGATGACAGACCTTGATATTCTGAACATTTTTGCAATTTAAAGTTAACCTCTATCTGTTTTAGTTTTTCAATTTAAAAACAATCACAATTTTGAAAATTTTACGGAAAAGAGCAATAACTTCAAGACAAGTTTACAGATTTTCTTAAAAATTGCAGGGCGGGGTAGATCTTGTCATGTTGATCATTTTTAATCGAAAATAATTTTGAAACTGCATACCTTGGTTATGATCTGGCAAGTTTGGTTATAATTGGCATAGTGGTTCTAGATGAGAAGATTTTTTAAAAAATTTTTGACGAACGGACAGACGGACGAACGGACGATACACGACGGACGACGGACGCAAAATGATGACAAAAGCTCATATGGCTTTAAGGCCAGGTGAGCTAAAAAGTGTAACTTGCAGTGTCATCATTTTTTGTTTAATTAGGATACAACATGTACTATTTCGAATGTTGTGGGCGACATAAAGAACAATGAAGTACGATTTTTTATAATTGATTACCTATATTCTGTACCGGTTGTGTTTATTTTAGACTAATTAATTATAACCTATTTATGGATGTAGTACGTATGTGGAACTACGTAATCAGTTTCCAATAATTACATCTTTCATAAAGCGAAGATATCCCAACCAAATATATTAACGGATTTATTTCCGTGGGTTATCAATAATTCAGTTTACATGACAGTTTCGGAGGATAAATCGTCAGAGCTTTGGCCATTTTTGGAAATGAACGTATCACATGGATGTAAATTGGTTGTTTGAAAATATCGATGTCCCGAAATAACTTCAAAAAACATAGACATCCTTTAAATCATACTGACAAAACCAGTTTATATTTATAATAAACATGTAATACTATCTATACACGGTCTCTGTATTCCGCACAATTATTGTCTATATATACTTCCAAAAATAAATTCTTTGCTCACAGTTTTTAGCTCACCTGGCCAAAGGCCATGTGAGCTTTTGCCATCACTCGGCGTCCGTCGTCCGGTGTCCGTCGTCCGTCCGTTAACTTTTATTCAAAAATCTTCTCCTCTGAAACTACCAGGCCAATACTTACCAAACTTGGCCTTAATCATCACCAGGGTATGCACTTTCAAGTTTGTGATTTTTATGTCCGTAGACCAAACAACATGGCCGCTGTTACTAAAAATAGAACATAGGGGGTAAATTGCTGTTTTTGGCAAATAACTTCAAAACCGATGCAGATATCAAAAATCTGACATGGAGTAGAATTGTTCAGAATGACGAGATCTATCTGCCCTGCAATTTTGAAGAAAATCGGAAAAACCGTCTTAGAGTTATAGCCCTTTTCCGTAAAATTTTCAAAATTTATGCATTTTTTATTTTTTATTTCAAAAACTGTAACAGATAGAGGTGAAGTGTAAATTTGAAAAATGTTCAGCATATCAAGATCTACATACTCTGAAATTTTAAAGAAAATCCAACTGCCTGTGTTGTAGTTATTGACTTTTTTCACCAAAAAAATGTAAAAAAATAAAATTCAATGCCATATGGTAATGGGTTATTTCCCTTTAAATTCTGCTTTCAAATCTTCTTTGGTTTACTTTTCTCTTTTAAATTTAAGAGAAAATCCCTGCTATCACTTTATTAGAAATACTTTTTTGTAACAGAATCAAGAACAAAAAAGTGTTTTTTGTACAAATTTTTACATTTTTTT
>MJUU01048194.1:51383-68225 GCA_002080025.1 Modiolus philippinarum | reverse complement strand
TTCTGACCAGCACCTGGGTTGAAAAAAAATAATCTGGCTCTGACTTTGTCCATTAGAAAAAAAGCCTGGCTCAACAAAATTTTGTAGCATAGTATATAGCGGGAAAAAAATAATCTGGCCTACGAAGCGGGCCAAGAAAAATTTCCGGCTCGGGTAAAAAATCTCCCCGTGGTAGAGATGTATGCTCTTTATTTTTCTTCGATATGGTGATAATATCTCAAGTGTACACTTTGTTCAATAACTATTATCTAAATTTATGTAAATTCTAAAACCGAAGGATTNTACACTTGCAATTAATGTATGTCACAATTTGTAGCGAAACGACATTACGGGCTAAATCAACGACACTTACGCCAGAAATACAGTTATTTCTTTTCGAATTGCACATATATGATTGCTACTTATTCACGACCCCCCTTTTTAAGGCTTTTTCCAAACACACACACACACATAGATACAGGCACGTAATAGGAATAAAATAATATGAATAAAAGTAATGTGACATTTTAGTGTTCTGACAACCTTAGCTCATTAAATTATTGCAGTTGGAGTGAACATATGTGTTATGGTCTCATGTTCATTTACTCCATATCCTTTCGTAAAATATTTAATATGTACAGGAGTTTGTCTTTTATTGCAGTGTGGAGTTGGTAAAACAATTCCCCGTGGTAGATATGTATGCTCTTTATTTTTCTTCGATATGGTGATAATATCTCAAGTGTACACTTTATTCAATAACTATTATCTAAATTTATGTAAATTCTAAAACCGAAGGATTAACTCCCTCCATCGTAAGTTTGTCCTTAAAGCTATATTTGATATTACTGATTATTCGGATTTCGTTTGGTTTTATGCATTTTATACATGTTTTTAAATTTTGGATTACCTTTGTTTGGGTTCTAGTGCTGCTGATGAGGAATTAATTTCCGAAATGGCCACACAGCTCATAAAATTATTGCAGTTGGAGTGAACATATGTGTTATGGTCTCATGTTCATTTTCTCCATATCCTTTCGTAAAATATCCATGATGTAAAATTTTACTTTTACATCATAAAATTTTAATGTCAATGCAATTCAAAAGTGAAAAAAAAAATCAGCACGATTTAGTTTTTTCAAGTCAAACACACCCTTTTAAAATGTACACAAAACAATTGTCTCCCCTGGATTCACCTTAACAACGGATTTTCTAAACTGTGCCGATTTTTGGCATATGCTTCGATTTTTTTGAAAATCGACTCTTGAATTTACACCGGGAAGACCGATCGAACGAATGCGTGCTTTTTCTCGCACAATCAGATTTGAATTTTTTTTTAGAATTTTTTCTCATCGACCAGTTGTTAATAAATGCCTTCCGGGTCGACATAACAACGACTTCAACTCATATTTTGGAATGTTATTTTTGGTTTCAGCGTCCTCTGTAATAATGAAATTGAAAGAAAAACTACTTGCTATCTCATCTGTTTTGTTATAATCCCGGTATTTAACGATTTTTTAATGTTACAGTAACATTTCCAGGACCTGCCCAAACTGACGCGTCCATTTTGGAGGTACAAGTTTTTGGCTAGATTTTGAAGAGTTCCTAATTTAAAGGGTAGATTATTTTAGTCAACCGGGTTTCTGACTGTATAATAATTACAATCATATGACGGAATGAGTATGTATGACAGTGTAACAAAGAAAGAGTAGAGTACAATAAAAATACAATAATACAAATACATTTACATGCAAGAACTAGACATAATAATGTGATATTAACAAAAGTAAACTACAAGAACATGTTTTCGACAGTATATAGGCAAGTCTAATTTTAAATATTAATGTTGGAAACAACAAAACCCTGAGTACGTGTTGGGGCGTTTTGTCTGGATTGATAGTCTTGCAGAGCTGCAAAGACAGAGGCTATAAGCATGCTTTGCGGCTCTACAAGTCTAGCAGCAATCCAGATCAAAACAACGCACTCGGGGATATATTTCAATAATAAGCTTTGTTATTTCCTGGACCCAGAGGGCTTATTGGGGCGTTTTGTCTGGATTGATAGTTTTGCAGAGCTGTAGAGACAGAGGCTAAAAGCATGCTTGGCAGCTCCACAAACCTAGCAGCAATCCAGATCGAAACAACGCCCTCAGAGTCTCAATTATATCAAGTATACTGAGATTTTTTTTAGAAAAATAGCAAGGTTGTTCAAAACAGGTACATTGCAATATTTCAATATGCCATTCATTTTTTCTTCGCAAGGATTTATACAATAATATCTAGGTATATATTTTAATCTCAGTTGAGAAATTTCATTATGTGAACACTCAAAAAGATAATGGAACTCATTTCCAATACAATCACTATAATTACACAAATTACAGTATCTCTCATCCCGTGGAATATTATTCCATCTGCCAGTTTCTATGGCAAATTTTATATTTGAACATCGAAATTTAGAAATATACATTCTGTTACCTTTCTTTAATTTGATAAGATATTGTAACCAAAGTTATTTTTGAATGAAGAATAAATTTGTCCTCTAGATGAACTGTCAACATCACCATGCCATTTTTGGATAAATTGGTCACATAATATTTGTCTAACAAAATATTTAACATAATGTGTTTTTTAAAGCAACTTGACTGTACCATACATAATTTAAACCAGTATTAAATATTGTTGCAGACAACTATCTGTTAAAGGATTCTTGTACACGATGGGCATCAAAAATTGCTTTTTGGAAAATATTTGTACACCCAAAATTATATTTACAAAATGTCCCATTTTCACCAAAAAGTGGGTTTGAGAATGGGTTGAAGGAGTGGTCGGACAGATTGATAGAATCAAAGACTTCCGTAGTTCACAATTAGAAAACAATATTTAAAGCAAAATTTTATACTTTCATCTGCACACTTTTTGTGCATTATGGTTCCAAACTTCAAATTTTGGCTCAGAAAATACGAATATTCTATATTTTTGACCAAGTTTATGTAATGATAGGTAGAATTGAATTGTACATATCTTTCATGGAATTAATCATATCTTCAATTAAATTTGAAACTATATTCAACTATAATCAATTCAATTAAAGATAGGTACAGCACAATTTATTTGAACCTATATTCAACTATAATCAATTCAATTAAAGATAGGTAAATTTGACTGACGAATGACTTGAACCAGTTTCAGATGAATTGCACCTATGAATAAAACAAAGGTTTAATTCGATTAGTCCTTCCTTACAATTAATTTAAGATATCTTTCATTAAATTATAGATATCTTCAATTTAATTACAGATAGCATAATGCCCCCCTTTTAACAGATAAGTGGTAGTTACGACCTTTTACCATTTTACTATATTTTTACTCCGCTTCATTTGCTCTTTCATCCTATTATACTGGTTTCCCGTTAGATCCTCTTGATATAGGTGAAATATAAACAGGTTGTATTCACACATTTTTTCTACAGATTGATTCAAAGGGCTTATATACATGTACTATTCAACTAAAATATTTTCCTGCAAGCCCAATTGTATTTAACAGGTATTTATATACAAGACATTTTCCTTTTTTACTGAAAACTGAGAAATTGCAGTAACGACCTTTCTACGTCCTTGGTATAATCATATAATATACGTGTCTATATTGTTATTTACCTCCATGTGTCACTGATTTGTTTTATACTTACTTACTATACCCATTTTGAACTTATCTTTAATATTGATTGAAAAAAATGTAAGATTAATTTGTACTCTTCTCTAATTTCTAGCAAATTTAATCCGCGCCTGACCGGTGTGATAATTATACTATAACTAATCCGAGATTCTGATTATCGCAAAATATTCAACGAATGATCGAATAAAGCAGTAATTCACGAATGCGCGCAGCGCATGAGTGAATTACAATGTTTTCGATCATGAGTTTTATTATATAGATCTTATTATGCAATATTCTATGGTTTATTTTAAGATTTATTGTATGAACTAAGTTTTCTATGTTAATCCGCTGAGACGTTTACTTAACAACGACGTTGACAACGTCTATTGTGACGTCACTTCCTAGAGTGAAATTATGGAAAATAATTTCACAGTTAATTATCACTTTTAATTCACTGAGAAATTTCAATCTTTCACCGCAAAATATTTCTCATCAACTCACGATAAATTTCCCGCCAAATCTATTCGGAACATAACCCTCGGTGTTTTACGTTATGCCATTAGAAACTTAAACGCGTTAGTTATGAAATTTTCACATCTTGTTAAAAAAAATCAAATGTTTAAAAACTCGGCAAGCCTCGTTTTCAAATATTTGTAAGATTTTATTTGACTATGAGAAATTTCATAATCAACTTAGTTCTCGTAGTAGAAACTATATATCTTCAAATGAATGGAAGATATATCTAATTCAATTAGAGATTTCTTCAATTAAAGATAGGATTAATGTAATTCCGCTGATTTGAACTTATCATTACATTAATTGAATTAGAGATCTCTTTATTCAATGTTAGATAAATGAAATTTACATCCCAGCTCCTTTGTTCTAACTGGGATGATCTGAGTCGGATCACCCCAGCAATCTCACCCCCAGTTAGAACAGTGGATATTTTTACTTTTTTTTGTTTTTGTCAAGGCCAGATTTTGAGAACTGTTCAGTTGTTTTGGACTTAGTAAAATTTTACTATTTGCTATCTATAAAATTTACAAAGATAATGATTTTAAAACGTTGAAAAATGACATTGTCCATAGTGGGATTCGAACCAGGGTCGTTCGTTTACTAGACTTCTATCTTACCTACTACACCACGAACTCGCTGGACTTTTGGTGTTAAAAAATCGTATATAAAGAATCGTTGTGGGGCACAATAAGGATATATATTATTATTATAGTATAGAATATTTATATCATGACATTTTAAGCATGCAAATAATTTTCATAAATGTATATCGTCGTTCCTTCGCTTAATAAATTAGCTGGGATGTAAAATAGTTATCACACTCGGACTTGGTGTGTCTGTATAAGCTCACCCCTCCGACCTCCGGCCGTCGGGACGATCTTATACAGACACACCGCGTCCTCGTGTGATAACTATTACTGAAATAAACATTTTTTTGAAGTTTAATAGATACAATTATATGAATATACATGTATGTTACTTTGGTGTTGCATAGAATGCTATGGTATTACGTTTCTTCTAACTAGTTAAATACGAATTTGTTCAAATGTTATAAATATTATGTTAAGAAATCACACTGGTTAGCACTTTATTCGAAGACTAATTTCATTGTTTTCATTTGAAGTTTATAGTGTAAAAAGACCAGGTATATTGGTCTACTATCACCATGTACAGAAATTAAAAAATAATGTTCCAAAGATATTAGCTCTTCAGAATGTGTTTATCATACCTGATTTGTTCATATTTTATTAGCAATTTTAACTGATATAATAAATAAAAATATTTTTGAAATATCATATATTGGTCCACTTCAAAAATAAATATTGTTTTTACTCAAGGTGAAAATGTTAGATTTAAAATCAGCGATAGAACGAATAAGAGTATCTCAAGTACTAATTTGAGAAAATTATACAACAATATTTGTATAAGGGGTTGTCAAATCGTTTGAATAAAGGGTGGACCTTTGTAATAGTTGTGTTATTAATGATTTTGATATAAATCCGTTTCAGAACTATGAAATCAAAAATCTAGATATGGGAGGCTATTTATTATTGACAGAAATATGATACCGGAATATTTGTTACCAAAAGTGAAAATAATCCACAGGTATTTAAGATGATGCCATGTTTCAAAGATGATGTCGTGTTTCGAAGTTTTTTTTTACATATCTGAATGTTATTTCAGAGATTATAAGCAATAAAAATGTTAAATATACGTGTAGAGTCGTTTAATTTTGTATTGTACTTCGGCTATATGTTTGTATATACATGTATGCTTTCAACCCTTAAACCTGAAGGGGGGAGGGTATGGTTTTTTTCTGGACAGAAAATTTTTTTCACGTGTATCAACAAAATATATTTTTTTCAAAATAAACATTATTTTTTGGGGCAGAAAGCCTCCTTCAGAATTTTTTTTTCATCATTTTGGCAGCCAAAATATTTTTTCCACATAAAATCAGCTCCAAAATATTTAAAAAAACATAGCCCCCCCTTTTCAAGTTAAATGGTGATCCCTTAGGGGTATAATTATGCATTTCATAAAGATATAAGATGATCGTATCATATATAAACGAAAATTGCAAATTTGCAATTTGTAGATACTAAATAAAAAGTTTTATGACGAAAAAGTGGGGACGTTGAAAGTAGTACATTACAAAACACATACGTCATATTTGGTTTGCATAATAAAAAGACTTTACAACTACTACCAAAAAATGAAAATCATAATAATTTTTTACAATTTTAATTTGCAACCCTGATGATTGCAAATCCCAAACAAAGCCAAGCATTTCACTCATACACTTATAATGGATAGTTTTTTAAATGATGCTGACTATTTTAGAGCAGTAATATTGGAATTGTGTGCATCACACATTGCTATTACGCCCAATAGAAGCCAATATTAAGGCTAAAGCCGCTTAACCGCAAAATACGGTTTTAAATTAAATGATTCACTTGGATGTAACAATCCCAAATTCATTTGAAATCTAGGCGTTAGAAAATATGTGAAGCAAATTTCTTTTTGCGGCTGGAACAAAATAAGTGAAATATTTTGTACAATTAAATTACACATTTGTACATGTATGTACCAATTTTACTTCTAGGTAAATGTACTTTTGTGAACTTCAGTTTTAAATCCAGACTTGTTATTTTATTATTAGACCAATTTCCTTCGGGTTAGCTTTGGACATTTCTATAAATATATATATAATAAATGTAAGAACATTCCCATTACATAAATCAAACAAGGTCTTGGAATGTGTCAATATTATAATTTCATACAGAGTATTGAGATTTACTAGCCCTATTCACTTACTTAAATTTACCTTAATGCAATTCAATTCAAAGACCAATACGTAAGCAATAACTGTACATTTTTGAATACTCGAGAGCTTTAATCGTTGATTTGACGGCAAAAAAAATGCCGATTACAGGCGACGCGTAGTGGAGCCTGTAAACTGATATATTTTTTCCATTAAATCAAGATTTACGCTCTCAGGACACTCAAGACGGTTCATATATAGTTAGCACCATCAGCAATGAAATACCCTTCAAAACTTCACAAAACTGCAGATGCTGGAAGTCGCTGAAAGTAGAATTGCTTAATCTAATAACACAATATGATAATGAAAATACAATGAATCACAATTACGGACCCCAAGGTGGCATTCTGACACGCATTGACTTTATTTACGTATGTACTTAAGTATTGTTCAATTTTGGAAGTACCGGATTTTCTTAATATCTGATTCTTGAATTACCACAATATTCAATATTGAAATCAGATAACACCGTTGGATGTAATACAATCTGTTCTGATGAAATATGTCTTGTAGGAGTTGATCTACAATTTCAACAATATATATATATATATATTATATTTTTCTATTACGTTTCATAACGTAAATGCTGCACACGACTTCATCAGCTCCTACTTCGATTTTTATAATTGTGTCTAAAAACACAAGGAAAAAACATTTTAGAAGAACAATCACCAAGTCGTTTCATCTAACAAAGTACCGAAGTTACTGTTAATTTAGCTTCACCATATATATATGGCTTGACAAGTTTCCTGCCCAAATCTTCTTCCCATATACCAAGTGATGCATAGATAACAAGAAAAGTGGACAATAGTACCTTTATCGGGCAACGGATGGCAGTGTTTGTGAGAGCGCTTTAATTTTATGTGTGTTGACTATCCCACATCCATGGGCTAGATGAAACATAGATGTGGCGTTGTTAAACAATTATCAATGATGGCCGTCTTGAACTTACAATCAGGCATGACAAAGCTCTCTGCTGAAGACCCCAAGGCGATTTCAAGATGAACAACAACAATTGGGGCGTTGTTCCATTGCTTGTTTCTACTTCATGGTTGAAAAGACTTGTAATATTTGTTTTTTTTAATTAAAAAAATACCTTTACAGCATCATTTCATGCTCTAATGGTGTCAACAGCTGGCATGGGGTAAGGGTCTGTCTACTCACATTTGGCATGAGAAATAGTTTTGTACAAATATATATATAAAACAGTAACATATATTCACATTCCATCTATTATGTCTAGTAAAAATGTAATAAAGTTCCTCCTCGTCTTTTCTTCAAACCATTTCACATATAAAAGATTAAGAGAAGTTAAGATAGCAAAAGGTTAGGTCTAAAACAGTAGAAAAAATCCACATAACAGGTTTGATTGTACATTTTAATTAATTGCAGCTTGCATCTAGTTACACCTATGAAAATGCACGACAAAGCCGTATTTAGCTATTGGAAACTCAAAATATTGGTCTGATAAGGAATTATAAGAAAATGGCATTATGTAATTATGATTCAGTGGAAATTTCATTAATATTCATTATTTAGTAGGGCGGACGAGCCGACTAAACAAACACTATACCCCAATCCAAAAAAAAAAAAAATCAAATGAACTGATAAAAAAATGTAATAATAAGCATAAATATTTTAGTGTGAATATTATGACATTTTCATAAAACATTTGACTGTTATGGATAAAAAATACCGAAGCTTTAGTTAACTGAAGTACGTTTCGACGACTTTTGAGTGAAGATAAGATCAAGAAATTTTGAAAGACATACAACAAATAATAAAGGCTGATAGTCAAGACGAATCTTGTTTTATTCAAATCACACCAAAATACAGCTGAGTACAAAGATTCAAAACTGCAGATAATGTAAATTTTCAAAATACCGGTTTTTCTGGTCAATGCATAATTACTGTTCGACTGGGGTGGTAAGACACTCGAGGGATGAAAATGATGACAGAATGGTATTGAAAAGTTGCAGGTGGAATTTGGGACGAGTGCATTGCATTATATTTCATATCTATTCATTTAGCTTTAAATTGAGGAATTTAATTTATCTTTTTCTTACATTGTGCGTCAACACTTTAAAAATACATACACATTTAGAACAAAAACAAACACGACAAAGTTGTAATCTCTGTACTATAATCAATAATAACATAATATGTTGAATTCTGCAAATCTTTGATAGATATAGCCACGGGCAATCCCCATTAATATCCTTGAATTATTTTTCCTTAAATCAATACTAGGCTTTAGAAATGTCTTAAATGTTGTCATCCAAGAAACCACTGGAAAGACATTTCCATGTCTTGTTTGTATTTCCAAGTACGATTTATAATACCAGATATTGTTTGTACTGACAGTTGAAGACCAGAATGGGGATTTGCACTCCGATAATGCTCACACATTGTTCTATTTGGTATAGGAGAGCAAACCGTTTGATTTCTTTACTCTTGCATTTTGTATATCAACCTGTGAGATTGAATATACTTTTGCATTCGTTTATTTACACACAGACGACAAAATATAAATGTGATGAATAAAATATACCGCCAGTAGGAAATATATAAAACGTCATCAATATCTGAATTGAGGTTATGTAACTGCCCATTAGTCCCCGAGGGTATTCAGAACCCAGTATCAAGTACTTCGGTGCTGGCCAGAAAAAAAAACGATTTTATTTAAAAACTTGTTATATATCTAAATTAAAAAAAAATTGTTAAACCTAAGGAGTATCTCCCTCCCGCATAGCTCTGTCCTTAGCTGATTTTGGCTTTCTTTTGAGATCTTATTGGTAATTTGTTTTCTATCAGATTTTACACATGTTTCAAAATGTTTTGATTTGATCTGCACTGAAGAGGCATGAGTTGTCGAAATGCGCATATGCAGAAAAAAAACAATATCTTCTTTATTTTGTTATTTCAGACCATTTATTCATAAAAAAGGTATATAGACAATATTGTTGCACGCAGCTCTATATAATATTAATGATAATGTGTTGGTAAGTTGAGCTGCAAAGGCAGAATATATGATTCCGAATGCCAACAATCATCTTTTTAAACCTGTAAACATCGGAAAATCCAGCAAGGTCTACGGCTGGATTTGAAACCCTGCTTTGTTGTCATCTATGGCAACACTGCCCGAACTATGTCAAGCGCCCTAGACCACTAGGCTACCTAGGCTATATAAAAATATAAGCTTTCGGTAACCTAGTCATTCCTCCTCGTAGGAAATCTAGAGTTGTAGCATAGTACACGATGAACACTTGGTGGGTAGGAAATAGATAGAAGAAGGATAAAGATACATAAGGTGTACAAGTAAGATACATAAGGTATATAGTAGATAATAGTGTTGCACGCAGCTCTATATAAAATTAATGATAATGTGTTGGTAAGGTGAGCGGCAAAGGTAGAATATATGATTCCGAATGCCAACAGTGATGAAAATCATCTTTTTAAACCAGTAAACATCGGAAAATCCAGCAAAGTCTACGGCTGGATTTGAACTCCTGCTTTGTTGACATCTATGGCAACACTGCCTGCGCCCTAGACCACTAGGACACCTAGGCTATATAAAAATACAGCTTTCGGTAACCGGGTCATTCCTAGAAAATCTAGAGTTGTAACATAGTACACGATGAACATGGGGTGGGTAGGAAATAGATAGAAGAAGGATAATGATACGTAAGGTATACAGGCAAGATACACAATGTTTACATGCAAGATACATTATGTTTACAGGCAAGATACATAATGTTTACAGGCAAGATTTATAGATAATAGTGTTGCACGCAGCTTTATATAATATGAATGTTTATGTGTTGGTAAGGTGAGCTGCAAATTCCGAATGCCAACAATGATGAAGATCATCTTTTTAAACCTGTAAACATCGGAAAATCCAGGTCTACGACAGGATTTGAAACCCTGCTTTGTTGTCATCTATGGCAACACCGCCTGCAATATGTCCAGCGCCTAAGACCACTAGGCCTCCTAGGCTATATAAAAATATAGCTTTCGGTAACCTAGTCATAATTTCAAATCACCTAAATATATACAAGAATTGAAAAACAGCTCCAGTATTTCAATAATTTGAATCTTCAAATTTTTCAGTTAACAAGTAAATGCACATGAGAAAAAATCTGTTATAATACACAATGGAACAACGCTGTTATTTTCTTCATCTCGAAGTCACCATGAGACTTTAAACAAAGATCTTTTCTCATACCTCAAAGTAAGTTCAAGACTCATACCTCAATGTAAGTTCAAGACGGGGAATTCATTGCTAAATATCTAGCAATGCTAAATCCATGTTCAACGAACACATTTATATGGCAAAGGATTTTTAAATCCGTTGCCCGATCAAAAAGAATCATAGAGCACAGGTCAATGAAAAACGCATTCACCTCTACAAAAGGCCATACTTGTATACTATTGAAACAAATCTGAAGTATTTTTTAATTAAACAATACAATTTTTTAAGCGATGGCTTGTGTAAGAACTTTGGTCCTATTATCACATTTAATGGACAGCATTTCTATTAATGTATAGCAAGGTCTTTGAAACAATAGTTAGAATCGGATTATGATAAACTTCGATGGATCAAATTCTTATTTAGGTGTGGTTTTCACAGTCCTAACATGACTGTGGAAAATGTTCTTTAATTTCAAGGAGAAAATGGTTTCTAATATTATCGTCAACTTTGACCTATGTATTTTTTGCAATATGAACCAATCCAAATTTTCTGCAGCTGGAATGCTAATACATGTACCGCAGAATCAACAGCTAAGCATACTCGGCCAACACAGAAAAAAATCGTACTTATATCATTTATTTATTGAATGGACTATGTGAAAAAGAAAAACTATTTCAGAGGTACTAGTATTCAAAACAATGGTAATCAAGGAAGTATTCATACACAGTTTTACACACCTGCACACAAAAATATGAATACCGTAAGACATCCCAATTTTTCAGACCCCCGCCCCAATATATAGTGAGTAGCTGTCCGGGAGTTACGTTTAATAAAGTTTTCAAGAGGGGACAAAACGCATGCGAATCGTTCAAGCAAAGATATCTCTAACCCGTTTGGTGGAACGTCGCCGTTGAGATGAGCCAATTTTATAAGGGTGAAATCCTCCATTTTATGCATATTCTTTTCCATGGTCGACAATGAGTCGCCTTTTTGATGTATCATTAAAAAGAAACGACTTGTGATTTTCCAACGCGGTTTTTCAACACGAATTAAATTTGTCTCCTCGTTGGAGCTTGTTTCCTTTGGTTGCTCAAGAAATCGCCCCATTTCCATAGAAACATTCCATCGCCTTATCATTGAATTTGTGGGACCTATTTAGTGGCGATAACTCCTCCTAGACGGCTAAATGAAATACACTTAAGCTTCCTCAGAATGTAAAGTAAATATTGCAATTGTGCATCATTTATTTTAAATTTTTCAGCTATCACTTTGGGGTATTTTGTTTGTTTTTTCTGCTTTAGAAGAATCAAATGTTGGAGCGGGGTACAGTATATTTTTAGTGAGCGTTGCGGACAGTTTTTCTAGTTTAGTTTTTAAATTGAGGAAAGGAAATTACAATTTGTTTTACATAATCAATAATAACATACTATGTTGAAATGACATTAGACTTTATGATAGATAGTGCCACGGGCAATCCTAATTAATAACCTTGAATTATTTTCCTTAAATCAATATTAAGCTGAAAAATATTGTCTGTAAAGTTGTCATTCTCTATTTGTTGTATAGAGACCAAAGTACGGTTCTCAAGACAAAACAGTATTGGAACCGCCATCTGAAGGTTGGGACAGGTATATGTGCATTCTAATAATGAGTCTGTACCAATCACGCCACTCATACATTATTCTGTTTTGTGTGTCCGTATATTTGTTTTTCAAATGGTTATTGCATGATGATTTTGGAATTATATTATATAATTTAGAATTTTACAATGCACGAGCTTACGAAGTGCAACATATTTTCTACGATGGATAATATTCATGCACTAACCCGTCTGTCAAAGACGGGGATTTTTGTTGTCAATGACGTCATGAAAATTAATCATATTATGGGAATATGGAAAACTTTTGGTTGCTTTCTTAAGGAAATATTATATGGTTATACAATGAATACAAATAGAAAATAGAACATATTTTATTTATCAAATAATTGGCTAGATATAATGACCTACTACCTATTCGATTTTTATATTTGATATGATTTGGCTTTACTTTTCTTTAATGTAAAACACATTACGAGTCAAATGTCTCGTTTGCTGTACTTTTTTTGTAGAATTGTATATCCTAATATCAAAGCAGAAAAGATAACAGGAAAACCTACAGGGCCTTAAAACTACAATCACAGGCCACAATCCACACGGAATACAAGAAATACACTAATGAAAGACAAAAGCAAACAACAAAATGAACTCTAGGCATCCAAACTAGGTACCAACACTAGTAGAAACCAGCAGTAGGCTTAAACCGTTTAGTGCACATAAACCTCCACTTTTCTATCCCGTTTCATCATAAAATATATTTATTTAATAGTTACTTATATATAGAGGATTATCAAGAGTGATAGTTATTAAATGTAATTTTGAAAAAAAATGTATTGTGGATTACAATATTCCATAAGAAAAAAAAATCAATTGCATTGTGAATGCAATTTAAACCTATCAGTCAATACCATAAAATTTGGACCAATCCATATCGTGATATGGACTGACAGCATAAATACCATAAATTAGTGAATACCACATTACCACTTTTACTTCTATCCTTTTTAGATCTTTTTGGTAATTTGTTCTCTATCAGATATGTCTTGGTTTATTGATTTCCAAATATTTTGATTTGATCTGCACTGAAGAGACATAAGTTGTCGAAATGCGCATATGCAGAATCTAAATTCACAGTTACTTCGGTATTTTGTTATTTATTTACACCAATCAGGAAAGGTTATTTCATCTGAAAAAAAAATGATTAGACTACTTACTGTGCACAAGACTTCTATCTCATATATTATGTCAAGGGTGATCGGCTCTAATATTCTAGTTGGCTCAAGGAGCAAGTCTGCCGGCGTAATGTGCACAGTTATAATTGCATAACTTTTTCAGAATTTCAGAGTACTTCAATGTTTGTATCAGAAATGTCTCAAGAAAGGTTACGGTAATGTTGAAACAATTCTTTGTACTGGAATCACATTATTGTAATTCTTGTCTTGTGTCACTAATAGATCTTATATGACCGTTACAGTGTATTAGATGTTCTTTAATTTCTGAGAGTAATGATATTTCATAGTATACCATTCATGTCCTATGGTTTCGTTCAATTCAAGATTCTTAGATGTACAGGTCTAAATTTTGTCTGGCACAAAAACCAACTGCTCAGTAAATTGTTATAGTAATCAGTTTAAATTAGATAATGCGGATAAGCAAGCAGTGCACAGAAAGCGAAAACAAACAAAGTACAAAAATACTGTAAATTTACTTTCTGTATATAGCCATTTCGACAACTTATGTCTTTTCAGATAAAATCAAAATTTTGAAAATCCAAAAAAACCGAAAAGCTGAAAGCGAACAAATAATTAAAAGGATCTTTATTCAAATCCAAAATCAGCTAAGGATAGGAGATTACTCGAGGGAGATGCTCCTTAGTTTGAAACAGAATTTTGTTGTTTTGTTATTCTAAGATTCCATGTAATACCATGTCTCTTTATTTCATTTTTTATTTGTAAATACCACTCCTTTGTGTTCTACTGCCGTTGTTCTAAAATAAATCAGTTTTTTGGGTGACAGCACCTAAGTACTGGACTACTAGATTTGTGAATACCCTCCGGGACTAACAGTCCACAAGCAGTGGCATCGACACAATGGTAATAAATACCAAAATACCGAAGTTACTGTTAATTTACTTTCTGCATATGACCATTTCGACATCTGATGTCTCTTCAGTGCAGATAAAATTAAAACATTGGAAATCAAGAAATCAAACAGGGTATAAAAGCTGATAGAGAACAAATCATCAAAAGGATCTAAATTGAAAGCCGAAATCAGCCAAAGGACAGAGTTTTGCATGATGAAGATACTCTTTAGTAGTATATAGGGACAGTTCGCTTATTATTTGTGGTGGTGGATCGTGGTGGATCACCGGAAGTGACGTAGACCGGAAGTGGCGTCACCGGAAGCCACGTGACCGGAAACGGAAGTCACGTGACCGATGTATAACATGTCAACATTGCGCATGCGCAACCGGGGGTAGCCCTATTTGAAGCCCTAGTCGGGCCTATTGACCGGAAATGACGTGTTGGAACAACACGTGATCCCGCAGGGGTGTGGTTTCACCTAAGTCCATAACGCATGCGCGACCGGAAGTGGGCGTGGCCCCATGTGTCAACCGGAAGTGGGTGTGTATCTACTGTAAGTAGCCATGTTGATAGGAAATGACGTGTTGGAACAACACGTGACCCCGCAGGGGTCACGGTTGACCTTAGTCCATGACGCATGCGCAACCGGAAGTAGCCCTTTTTGAAGCCCTAGTCGGGCCTATTGACCGGAAATGACGTGTTGAAAGAGTGCAAGACACCGTAGGAGTGTTGTGTGACCTTACTGTAGTGTACATGCGCGACCGGAAGTGGGCGTAGCACCAGGTATACACCGGAAGTGGGGCGTAGCCCCATGTATAGACCGGAAGTGGGGAATTTTCCCTAGTCGGAACGACTCGGGCATGGTCATTCGAATGTTTTAATAGTATTTTACCTCTTTTTTCAGTATTATTCTTTATATTTTCTCCCTTTTTCATCTAATGTTTAGTAATTTCTCCCTCATCCCACCCTTTTTTAAATGTTGGTATACCTTTTCAGCCCCTTTTCAATGTTGTATTTCAATCCAATGTTTAACCTAATATCCGGGCGTGGTCATTCAGCAGTTACCATTGTATTTTTGAGGGTGTCTTCTATCAGGTCCGCGTTCACCAATGGGACATTACTCTTGGAATGTTCCCGCGGTTTTAAGGTGTCTTCTATCAGGTCCGCGTTCATCAAAGGGACATAACTTTTGGGAATTCCCGCGGTTTTTAGGTGTCTTCTATCACGTCCGCATCGGGGCCATTCAAAGGGTTGCTATGCACAATGTTGGTTGCTAGGTGTCTTCTATCACGTCCGCGTGTATCGCAGCCATTTTTTTCTAAGGGTGACAACTGAAGGGATTACCCATGTTTTATTTATTTGCTAAGCAAATTGTTGGTTGTTAGGTGTCTTCTGTCGCGTCCGCATTCATAGTTTGTCACTTAGTTTAATGTAAAAGGGTCACTCTGCATTTTTCCAGGCTTGTGACTGGCTATAACTGTAACGTTATAGGCTGCATTACCCCCTTTTTCTTCTTTTTTTTCCTTTTTCTTTATTTTTGTTGATGTTCAATGAGGGTTTCTTGTGGCGTCGACTTTTTTGGCAGTATAGTCTTCTTGTAATTTTTGGCGGTCCTTCTTCACCTGTTTGTTCAGTTTGGCCCATTCGTTATAAACATCGGTACACATTTTACAAATCCATTTCTTCTTGTCAAATTCAGTGCGTTTCTTTACTTCTTGACATTTATAACACTTTTTTTATTCTTCCCGTCTTTTCTTATACATGGTATGGGTCTGGATAAAAGGAAGCTCAGGACAAATTTTCCGTCGATATGCAGGTTTCGATTCTTCCAATCTTTTCTCAGGTTTTAGATCCAGGGTTTGTATAGGTTGTTTAGGAAGAATTTTCCGATAACCAGGTTTCGGTTCTTCCTTTTCTTCTACAAATTTCTTCATTCCAGTTGGAGTGACGACGTAGATACACGGCATGGCGTCCGTTCGAGAGTTGGAATTCAACTGA
>MJUU01048194.1:30638-42737 GCA_002080025.1 Modiolus philippinarum | reverse complement strand
CTGTGTTTGAAGACAGAGAACCAGAACTGAAACAGATGAAGATAGCTACAGAACCCAACCCAGTGAAGACAGATGTGCCTGATACAGAACTGTGACATTGATTTAGTATATTAGGGTTAATAAAAAATGGTATTGTATTGAAATGTTTTAATGATGCCCCCAAAAGTGTTATATCCCGATCACCAAACCCTATCCCCACCACCACTGTAGCCCACTATCCCTCCACCACCTTCAAGCCAACAGATCATCCGTACCAATTTTGGTGTCCCGATGGACCTGATTATACTCATTTCATGCCATGGATTCATCCGTTTACCAGTGTCATTGCCGGTCCCACCGGAAGTGGAAAATCGTATTTCGTAAAACGTTTTGTGACCAACATTCGTTGCATGATGTCTCTCCCCGCTCAACATATTCTTTGGTGTTTTGGTGAATACCAGTCCCTATATGACACCATAGAAGGTGTCGATTTCTATGAAGGATTACCTAACCTTGATATTTTGAATCCGAACGAGAGACACTTAGTCATCATCGACGACTTAATGGCAGAGACTGACGACCGGATTGCTTCGCTGTTCACTAAGAAGAGTCATCATCGGAACATCAGTGTGATGTATATCGTACAGAATCTTTTTCATAAAGGAAAACATCATAGAACCATCAGTCTTAATACCCATTACATGGTGGTTTTTAAAAATCCAATAGATGCCTCACAGATTCACAATTTAGCTCAACAGATGTTCCCTAGAAATCCCAGTTTTTTGTTGGAAGCTTTTGCAGCTGCCACTTCTGTACCTCATGGATACTTGTTATTAGATATGAAACAAGACACGCCCGACAAACTCCGTGTCAGAAGTAACATTTTCCCCGGTGAAAAGCAAATCGCCTACGAAGATGCATAAAAGAACATGCAACGACAAATCATGTCAGTTGAATTCCAACTCGCGAACGGACGCCATGCCTTGTATCTACGTCGCCACTCCAACTGGAATGAAGAAATTTGTAAAAGAAAAGGAAGAACCAAAACCTGGTTATCGGAAAATTCTTCATAAACAACCTATACAAACCCTGGATCTAAAACCTGAGAAAAGATTGGAAGAATCGAAACCTGCATATCGACGGAAAATTCGTCCTGAGCTTCCTTTTATCCAGACCCATACCATGTATAAGAAAAGACGGAAAGAATCAAAAAAGTGTTATAAATGTCAAGAAGTAAAGAAACGCACTGAATTTGACAAGAAGAAATGGATTTGTAAAATGTGTACCGATGTTTATACCGAATGGGCCAAACTGAACAAACAGGTGAAGAAGGACCGCCAAAAATTACAAGAAGACTATACTGCCAAAAAAGTCGACGCCACAACAAACCCTCATTGAACATCAACAAAACAAAAAAGAAAAAGGAAAAAAAAAGAAGAAAAAGGGGGTAATGCAGCCTATAACGTTACAGTTATAGCCAGTCACAAGCCTGGAAAAATGCAGAGTGACCGTTTTACATTAAACTAAGTGACAAACTATGAATGCGGACGCAACAGAAGACACCTAACAACCAACAATTTGCTTAGCAAATAAATAAAACCTTGGTAATCCCTTCAGTTGTCTCTCTTAGAAAAAAAAATGGCTGCGATGCACGCGGACGTGATAGAAGACACCTAGCAACCAACATTGTGCATAGCAACCCTTTGAATGGCCGCGATGAACGCGGACGTGATAGAAGACACCTAAAAAACCGCGGGAATTCCCAAGAGTTATGTCCCTTTGATGAACCCGGACCTGATAGAAGACACCTTAAAACCGCGGGAACATTCCAAGAGTAATGTCCCTTTGATGAACGCGGACCTGATAGAAGACACCCTCAAAAATACAATGGTAACTGCTGAATGACCACGCCCGGATATTGAGTTAAACATTGGATTGAAATACAACATTGAAAAGGGGCTGAAAAGGTATACCAACATTTGAAAAAGGGTGGGATAAGAGAGAAATTACTAAACATTAGATGAAAAAGGAAGAAAATATAAAGAATAATACTGAAAAAAGAGGTAAAATACTATTAAAACATCCGAATGACCATGCCCGAGTCGTTCCCACTTCCGGTTTATACATGGGGCTACGCCCCACTTCCGGTGTATATCTGGGGCTACGCCCACTTCCGGTGTACACTACAGTAAGGTCACACAACACTCCTACGGGGTCTTGCACTCTTTCAACACGTCATAAAGTGATAACGGCTCGGATGACGAATATGTTGGTGAAGCAAAACTGCATGGGCTATTGTTTCAAACAGATTCTAGAATATTACCAATCTTTGCTCCATCGTAGTGTTTGATAAGATTGGATCTCGCACAAAGTTGACTCTACTACAGCTTCTACTTGGAAACAGACAGTCTAAGACCTGAAAGCAAAAAAGAGTAATTCAAAACAAAATTGTAAGAACAGTGGTCACCATGAAACCTTATAATGGTTTTAAATTTTATTGCATATACATGTACATCTAAAATTAAATTCATGAATAAAATTTACATGAAAATACAATTTGAATTAACTGTTTACAGATACATTCACGTCACATATGATATAGAACATCGGTAGATCTAAAGAGCATTAAACCGAGAATGATCCAAAGTGTATATTGGTCTCCCCCTTTTTAAAAAAAATGTAATTTGATCAGCGTATATATGTAAAAAATCATTTTAAAAAACAAAAATACTAATTTTCTAGCTGCCACTTACCTTAACTAAGTATTTCGCCTTTTTCTGTATTCCATTCTGATATCTGCAAAATAAACTTTAGTTCCCCTTCTTGTTTACATTATTTTTCAAAGAAAATGGCTGACCACGCTATTTCCTTTGTGTAAAATGATACCATTGGCGGGAAAGTTTTATGTGTTCTAACTCTAAAAATGTTCTAACTCTACACATGTAAAGTGTTACATGTTCTCAGTCTAAACGTGATTAGGAAATTAACATGTTTAGAAATCATGTGTATAGAATTTAAACATTTTCCTAAACATGTTTAGGGTAAACATGTTTCACATGGTGTTCAGAGCCTAAACACAATTTTTACAGTGTAGCAAATGATATCACCAAACACTGAAAATACGATCTGTTGTACGAACCGTCTCACTTTTAGACTGTTGTGGTGTCCAGAAAACAGCTACATTTGTTAAGCTATAAGATGGTAATTAATATGATCGTAAGCAAGGGTGTTCATTTTCTAAAGTTTAATCTGGTTTTACTGTTATATTGTTGGATGAGAATAATTATCGACCAATTTTCTGTTTTAACTTCAAATATTATCTAATTGATAATTCCGTGGTGGTAGGTGTTAATAACTATATCCGTTGTTCAACTCGTTTGACGTAACAACCAGAATGCCAGTACGTGGACTGTACGTATAGGAATTATTTGTTAGCGCATAATTCATTTGAACATCTTAAATAATTACATTTTTTGTATAATAGTAACAAGCAAAATATCAACGAGCAAAATGAACATTTCCTATGTTTGGGTTCTAGTGCTGCTGATGAGGAATTAATTTTCGAAATGAACATACAGGTCATTGAAATTAATTGCTGTTGGATTTAACATATGTGTTATGGTCTCATGTTCATTTACTCTATATCCTTTTGTAAAATGATTTCTGGCTATAAACTGTACCCAACTACAATTGATAAAATGTTGTGCTATCTGGTATCATTGTTCTTTTGTACCATGTCATCATTAGATATAAATACTCATTTTAATGCTGGCTGGAAAATCGATTTTATTTGGAAATTTGCAATATCTAAACTAAAGAAAATGTGTTTATCTCCCTCTTGCATAGCACTGTCCTTACAGCTGCAGGCCACACAATCCACAAGGGAATTGAACATGAAAACACAAGTTAAAGATAAAAGACGAATTTAAAAAAATATGTGAAAACATCTTTGATCATGATGGTGTCTTTTATTTAAAACTAAGGAGTATCTCACTCATGCATAGCTCTGTCCTTAGCTGAATTTTTGGTTTTCTATTTAGATTCCTTCTGTTATTTGTTGTCTATCAGCTTTTACACGTTTTTGGTAAATGGAATTCCAAATATGTTGGTTTTATCTGCACTCTTTATGTTGTACATTTTATGAAAATATTCTTTTTCATATTTTTGTTGGATAAACTATTTTCAAACAATGCTGTTTCTTGATAACATGTCACATAAGCTTAAATTTGTTTTTACAATTAACAAAAGTTCTTCATTGTGATTGCATTGAAAAGATTGTTTAAAGAAAGAGTAAACACAACAAAGGAATTAATCCTTAATCTCTACAAATTATTTACATATTTTATGGTCATCATTGTCCCACCTAATATATAACCACAGTGCTATTATTTTCAAAGTTTGCCATTAGTGTATGATGTTTTGTTCAGTTTCCTCGATGTTTTGCCATGTTTTGAACATTGCAAACGATTACCCTACTCTTGATACTATTGTTTGGCTAGATGCATACATGTTATTCTTTTTTTTAATTTTCACTTTAAACTTTTATATCATCTACACTTATGTGCATCGAAGTGTTAATAGCCATTTCTAATTGTTGTTCTCATTTCACATTTCGCATGTGCCCAAAATTAGGCGATATAAAATCTAAAATGTACAAAGAAATACAGGAAATTATACCCACCTTTCAAAATATGAGAAATGAGGACAATATTTTTTCTGCTGTATACAATTGAAGAAATATATGTTTTGAATGCAATTGTTGAAAGGACAAGTGAAATGTACCGAAAAAGGAACTATATGTAAAATCCTATAGAGTATATACATTTTTGTAATTGAAGAGTCTAAAACTGTATGTAAAATCCCCTACAGTATATACATTTTTGTAATTGAAGAGTCTAAAAATAACAGCAACAACAACTCTGTTTCCTAATAGTAAATTGTTACAGCGTCTGTCTGATTGTACATCTTTTGTCAGTCAATATGTGTCTGAAGAAGGGTCACGGAGACCTGAAATATTACACAATTTTGTACATATTTTACTTCTTTAGTGTTGTTACAATTACTTTATTTTTTTTATATTTTTGTAATTAATATATATTTGAAAATGGGGAATTAAAGATAGTGTATATTTGTATATTTTCTGGTACAAGACCTAGCACTACTCATCTAACTTTTACAGATATGTAACATATTGTCATATTCAAAAGATAAAATCCTTATTATATTAATAATTGTGTGTTTTTGTGTTTGTCATGTTTGTCTCCTTATTAATTCAAATAGTGGATTCAAGCAATAAAATTCTGTTCTGTTTGTTCATGTGCCAACTAGTGTTAGAAAAAAAAAATCAATAATTAGTTTTTATGAGCGACTCAATAATGCAAAATATAGTAGCAATAAGATGGCGGTATTTTGAGGTACGTTTTAAAAATTAAACTGCCCATATCTCCTGATTTTATTTGCCAAGTTTTCATACAATTAACTACATGAGTATCCTGTTGTTTATATGTTGAATGAAAGGATATGGAGTAAATGCACATGAGACAAAGTCAAAGACCAATACACGGTAAAAATCAACCAAAGGAACAACGCGTTTATTGTTGTTCTTCATCTTGAAGTCACCATGAGGCCTTCAACAATGAGCTTTGCTCATACCTCATAGTAAGTTCAAGTTAAAGTTTTATTGTGTTTTGGTCCCTTCGACGGGCATTCAATTACAGCTTTTTTCCGATATTATATTTGTTGACGATTCCGCATCCATGTCCCATGAACAGAATGGATGTAATGTTGTGCATTTCGAAACATGTGTCTCTTCAGTGCAGATAAAATCTAAACGTTTGGAAGACTATAAACTCAAAGATGTTTAAAAACCGATAAAGAACAAATCACCAATATGATCTAAATGTAATACAAAAATTAGCTAAGGACGGAGCTTCGCCTGAGGGAGATATTCCTTCTTTTTCTACAAAATTTACAAAACATTTAGGTTACAAATAGAATCGGCTTTGGATCAGCACCGAAGTACTGACTAATGGGCTGCTGAATATCCTTGGGGACTAACAGTCCACCAACAAAGGCATCGACCCAGTGGTAAAAAATAACTTAATACCGAAGTTAACGTTAATTTGATTCCGCATGCGCATTTCGACAACTTGTGTCTCTTCAGTAAATAAGCGGTTGTTAAGGGCCGTCTTGAACTTACTATACGGTATGTGGATTGGCTTATTATTTAGGGACTCGTTGTGATTTCAAGCCAAACCATTCATTTGAAGAAATTTTGTCCCAAATACATTTACAAAATGTATATCAGATCCATTTTATTTGTTCATGTATGGATTTTTGGAAAACAGATAAGTAGTAGTAACAATATTTCTTTATATCTGAGCGCATAGCACGAAGTTTTGAAGAAATATTATAACTTATTTGTATAAAAGTACTAAATTGTGTCAAAATTATCTATATTTCTTTTATAAAGTTTCTTATACAGAACAAATGATGAGAAAATGAAAAGAAAATTTGATTGTTGACAAAGTTTCTAGATAAAAAAAACAGCTGTTTTTATACTAAATTATATTACCATGCACACACTGCTTTTATCTTTATCATCAGATTCTGTTTAGAAAGGAAAAAATGGAGTTTAACTACAGCGAAATGTTAAAAGAGATGGAGGGTTGTGCGGAACCCGGGGTATGGAAATATGAAGTCCTGTATGATGTCAATTTTCATTACTATTTCTGTAAAGATAAAACTATACTACTCAACAAAAGAACGTCCACTCACTTTTTATGGAATATAATATAAAATAAAAGCATTATTTTTGTTCTCTTTGATTTATTATAATCTTTAGCAATACTCGTTTCTAATTTTACTCTAGAAAAAAAAAAACACTTTCGGTCAAAATTAAGAAAACTTCCGATTGATAGAATCAAGACATGAATGAGTATGTGCAGAAAGTCGAAATAATATTTTTGTCAAACAAAAACAACAATGAACATTGACACATTGAATAATCAATTGTTCAACGAATTTCCGAAAACGAGGCTCTCACTTACTTAAAAAAGATCCGGCAGTTTTGACCGCTTTGAGTATTTGTGTCGGGAATATATGTCGCGAAATTTTAGCATTGTAACGTTATCCCTCTTATGATGTTATTCTGTACACAACGCATACGACCACGAAATACAACGATCGTAACGTAAACTTGTTCTATTCTTTTGCCCGAAACTACCACTTTACGATTATTTGTTCCAGTGTGACCTTAGATTAAGTGAAAAGAGACTCTAGTTTGTTAAGAAATTATGACGGAATTATTCGAAATGCATCGAATAGAAAAAAATGTCGAAAAAATGGATGAAATCATGACGTCAAACAAAAAAAAAAGTCAGAACTCCAGAATTCGACCTTGACCTAATTCTTTTAAGAGAATTTTTTTGATTTAAATTAACAGTAACTTCGGTATTTTTTATTTACCAATAACGTATTGACTTTTTCAACCAAAAAAATATTAATTCCGACCGCCATATTGCCCTAATGTTGAACTCCGCAAAAATATTTTGACCTCTAATTAGCACCGACTTATGTTTGACATAACAAATAAGCAAGGAACAAATAGAAATTGGTCTTCTGCAAAGTATACAAGCATAATTTTAGTTCTATTACCCTTATAAGAAAATATATTGAGGATCATAGTAGGTGGACGTTTCGTTTGTTGATTAGTAAGTAATACAATTTGTAATGTTCTGTTTTTTCAAGCTATATATAATGCTATATATAAACTGAAATGATTATCATGAGAAGATGAAGTAATCTAACTGTTAAGATTTGAGCAATTTTATGCACTTCTCTGATTTCGCCCATTACAACAATACCCAGTCGCAAACTACTTCCCTTTAATAATTTGATAAAATATATTTCAAGAAGCATTCTGAATGATCTTGAAGAGATTTTGATGATGTATTTGTCTATGAAGAAATGCTTTATTGTAAAATAAATGTGATCAGTTTCTCTCCAAATCCCGAAACGTAAATCGCGACTATATATTTTAAGAACTTTAACATAATCATCTTGTAATTTAACTGCTTACACATTACCAGTTTTTTCTAAAATGTATTACCACAACTAAAACATTATCACAAGCCCTTTCAACCTTAAATGTGTATTTTGTTTTAAAAATTATTATAAAAAATATATATGTTGTTCAATGGCCACAAAATTAAATATGGAACAA
Source organism: Modiolus philippinarum (assembly GCA_002080025.1). NCBI lineage: Eukaryota > Metazoa > Mollusca > Bivalvia > Mytilida > Modiolidae > Modiolus > Modiolus philippinarum. The sequence continues at coordinate 34,534 of MJUU01048194.1, read as the reverse complement.
AATAAAAAACGATTAAAAGTAAAAAACAAAAAATATACAAATTAAACAACATCTAAAAATGACAAAAATTGGACAGAAGGGATCCCTTCATTCCAGTTTTTTCATTTTTTGATTTTTTTCGTTCCTATTTTGTCATTTTTATATGTTTTTAATTTGTATATTTTTGTGTTTTTTACTTTTTTAACAACTAATTCATTACCAGTTTCTTCTTACACCTTTACAATATCTTTACAAGTGACATATTACCAGTAAAAAGTCTTTAAGCTTTATTGTAATCTTAACATCTTACTCATTACCAGTGTCTGTACAAATCTAACATTTTTTCTATGTATTACAATTAAGACTTTATCAACCTGTAGTGATCTGAAATACTGAAATACTGTCTCATTTTCCGTTTATCTCAATATTTTAATATTGTACTTTCTCTTAAATGTTTCCGTTGTTTTGTGTTAGATGTATGTTTTTTTTTAAATGTGCAGTATATCTCAAAACTTGCACATTTCATTTTCTGTTCAAAAATCTGTACTATTATCACAACGTACGAACCTGTAACCGTTTAATTTTGGTTTACGTATTTTCTGTATGCATAAATAAGCATACACGTCTGATATTTTCTTGCTCCGAGATACATTTTTATGTTTTACAAATTGACCAAATGTGAATGACTGATTGATGTATAGCGGATGACGTTTCTAATCAGAAATAAGTTGTTTATAATTTAAATAACTGCCGGAGTCGGTGAACTCAACAGTCATTCCACCAAAACAGAATTTATTTGCTTACACGTGTCTTTATACTGTTGGTGTAAAAAAGGGTAAGCAACAAATTCACAGGAGAACAATCTACCGTGCTTTTGATTTGATAGTAAGAATATCTACTTAACAAAAGTTTGAACTGTATTCTGTTAACTGTTGTGTTATATGTATGTTTATTGTTACAACTGTAAGCTTATTGCAGTTCTTCTTGAATTATTTTCATATCGTAAAATTTTTGACAATGCAGCTACCTAATCGAAATTTTGCATTACAGGGAGACGAATCTTTACGCGTTGTCACAAGAAGTTTTTTTTTTCATGATAAAAAGCTATAACATTAACTTAATAATGCAATGAAGTGACATGCATTACAATTTGGTAATATTTATGAATATTGACACAGACAATGTACAATGTAAACCCCTTGTAAATGATTGTTTTTCTTAAAAAATGCAGGATTATTTGGCCTTTCAATTTTCAACGAAAACTGCAAAAGGCTACATACGAGAAATTCATCACGATACTTCAGTCACACACGTTCCTATACTGTGTTAATCTTAACAAATAATTTTCAGTTTCTTTCCTAATCTGAAATCTGCACTGCATCTTAATAACTCGCCGAATTTACTTTCAATATTTTTCATCAAAGTATGTCTCTCCAAAAGACGAGCAACTAAAATTAAAATTAACATAAATATTGGCCCAATTACTATTTCGATATCACTGCAGCCAGTCCTAAAACAGAAATATACTAGTATGTTTAACCATAGCTAACTTAGAACAAAGGTCATGGTATTCCCATTCCTTTAATTCATTTGATGTATATTTATATTTCAACTTTAAACTTTAGTTTATAAAAGCATACACATTTTGATTACATTCTTGTAAAGTTAGATGAATGACTAACATGCCGTTTTCATGTAGACAAAATGCATTGTTTGAGTTTTTTGATTCGCTGTTAATGTTTGTTCTTATGTTTTGTGTTGGTGCTTCGTCGAATTAAACTTTTCGTTTGATTAAAGGCAAGCGTTTTTCCCATGTGAGTCCACATTTATTTTATTGTTGTACTGTTTCAAATAAAAGGAGTGGTCAGTCGATATATCTATCTTTGGTCTTGAATTATTGTTGTGATGTCTAATGAAGTCCTCTGTTGAAAAGAAATATAATAAATTATCTAAATTTACATTGATTTCACATTAATATAAACCACCCTCCATCATGTTTACAACTTGTTTAATTTCTAAACTCGTATTGTCACTATTATTGCCAGAAGATATTTTGTTGTTCAGCATAAAATTGATAGCAAAATTAAACAATTTAATATTTCAACATAAGCGTGAGATGATATGTCTGGGAATATTGTCTTATTTAGTAAATGATGAAAGAAACCATGACCTCTGGCAGGACAGATTATATATATGAAAGAAATAAATAACAAATACAGTCAGACTGCCTTTTTGCGATTTGAGTAAATTAAAACAGCCACATGTGCGACGTCCTCGATATCGCGTATTGGTCACGTTTTTATCTCGAATGGTCTCAAAGTGGTCTTAGCAAGTAATATTGGAACTACTTATACATCACATTGCTTAAATCCTATTAGAAAAAAAAGAACCATTCTTAAACAGGCTGTCGATATTCCATATATTAAAATATTAACCAATCTCGTTTATTTCCTTACCAAAATAACAAAGGCCAGATTTTTTAGACAACGATTTTTTAGTCTTTTAAAAAATTGACTGTATAAACTATATGCTCGACAGTAACGAATCAGCTAGTACATGTAGTTACATACGCCAGTCTGGTAATTATATTGCTGCAATGAAGGAAAAGTTCATGGAAACCTTCGATTTTAAATCCCATTTTCGTCGATGTATAGCAAAAGGTCTAGGTACGAAGCTGAAGCAGTTGCATCAGTATTCTCTTTAAAAACAAGCTAATTAGGAAAGAAATTATGCAAACAGTACTCTAATTTTTAAGTCGAAAGCCTCAAAGAGGCGGGAGATTTGATAAAACCATCCGATAAGTGTCACGTGACTAGAATGAGCATCATGCCTATTAACGCACTCAAATGAGCTGCGTGCTTCCGCCAGAAATATAGTGCGTAAGTTTCTTTCAAATTCCGTTTTTTTTTGTATACGAAATAGTAACTGTGTTGCTATATAAAATCAATAATAACATACAATATATAAATGTAAACAGTATTCACGACCGTATCTCTATTAAGAAATGCGTAGTTATATGTTCTCTGCATCAGTATTCTTTTATCTGTATTGGCTATTTATCGCATAGTGATTAGAGAAACATACGAATGGGTTTATCGAATCAATTATCTAATTTCTCGATTACATAAATTAGACATTTTTATGCCGCAGTCTCTCGGGAAGTTTATTTTACTAGCTCTTGGGAGAGGGGAATTTATTTATTTTATATCAGAAAATTTATTTTCAAACATCTAATTTCAGGGAGGTTTCATGAAAGCCCTCTTTCCGAATAAAATGGTCGTCCTCCTAGCACCGAATTAGACATATTTAATCTAAAAACCGAAAGAAAACCATCCCTTTCGATTATTTTGACGCCATTTTGGAATTACCTTTATTATCTTATTCATTTTTCATAAATTACACTTTTCTTCTCGTTGATTGAGGCAGCTCTCAGACCTGTCAAGTTTTAGTAATCGAAGAGTGAACAAATCTAAATTTAACTGGCAAAGTGTTTTTTTACAACCGATGTCATATGTTGTCCAACAAATGGACTAATAGAGGATATTCATAACATATAAACAACCACAGGGCACTCACCGAATTCACTATACAATGTTAACATTATAATCATAGAAGATGGTATTAATTGCATGTGGTTTGAATATTGGTATACATATTTCCATAAAAATGATTGTACAGTTAATATGGAATGTAGGACATTTTGTTTTTGATACGGACTTTATCACGGCCAGTATTAAGTGAGCCCGTTAGGGCGAGCTTGATGTGTTACGCCGTGATAAAGTCCGTATCAAAAACAAAATATCCTATATTTCTTTTATCGGTAAATCACAAAATGATTATTAGAACTGTATAATAAATATAGAATATTACATGGGTAAATCCGTATTACATGCTGTATCAACCCGAGACGTCAATAT
>MJUU01048194.1:19594-30488 GCA_002080025.1 Modiolus philippinarum | reverse complement strand
CACAAAAATAGTGTCAACACATGACGTCAGCATAGCAACCCGAACGTGACTCCTACACAGTGACCCGATATTTTCGTGATAGTGTCCAGTTCGGATGATACTGAGAATATCAGCATGTGTAGATCAAAGGAAATTCATACAAATTACCGATAAAAAAAGTTGCCACAAATATGATTATTCAGCCAAAAGTAAATCCTGAAACATGGTCAAATAAACAAGAACAAAGCAAAACTATGTTATTAAAAAACAAAATGTTGCGGTCGCCTGCAGAAATTTGGGTGTAATCTCGTCAAAATATCGAATCAAAAAGAATAAGTATTATTTATACCACGTTTCCTACGCATTAATATATTTAAACAAACGAGCTGTGCGAGTAAGAACGTGGTATAAATGTATTCACGAGTGATCGACAGTTCGATAAATTTAGGAACAAACCCTTATCCAATCAAAGTCAAGCACTCGTGCAAGCTACTATAGATTTTTTAGTTTATTGCGTAGACCTGATCTGGACAGGGGACACGACCCAGGCAATTCAATAATCGATCAGATGTTTAATTGCACGCTGCCCTGTTCAAACCATTTTCTTTTCCAGCCAATGTAGATTTTTGTATAAATTGTGTCAAGTAAATGTTAGGGAGGATATAAGATCTAAAGTTCGCGGCACATTGAGAGGGAAAAACATCGGGGGAAAATGCATTCATCACCATCACCGACAGACAGAAAACCCGGAATTTGTTGGCGATTTGTAAGCGACAACGATATCTCAATATATGGTCAATTTCATAGACAGTTAGCAGAGGAAGTTCAATGTGGTACTGTCTCTTTTCGATCTCCCATCCCATTATTTAGTATTTTCAACGTTCAGGATTTACGTCGATGTGCTCTTCGTCATTTTACATGACTAACTTTCGACCTTTAAAATAATCGTTTCCATCTGAGGACCACTTCCTCCCGAGATTTACATTTTATTGTAGGCAAATGTTTCGTTACGTGCTTTGCTATTTTCATATTTTAACACATGTATTTCATTGACAGATCCAGGGGAAGGGGTTGTGGGGATTGTTTTCCTGGAACACTACCCTCCCTTTTTTCAAGGCTTGATACGCTGGTGTTATGAAATGTCTAAAGAATGATGAACTGTTTAACTACTGGTAGAATAAAATACAACAGGAATGAAAGGGAATGCCACAATTTGAATTGAAAGCATGATTACTGGAAAAAGATGTAACAAGTCGAAAAAAAACATAAAACATAGCTCGATAAAGAACGAATGTCATTCTGTGGTCGTTTTATTTAAAAGATCCATGTATAAATTTAGCTATGAAAACAGATGAAGGAGAATGTAAAATTCTGTCAAGCAACCGGAAGCAATTTAAATGAAGTGAATATTTGCACATCTGTGTTTTTTCAAAGAGACGGAGATCAATAGGTAGTAGGCGGAGCGTAATCCATGGTTTTACATAAGAATTTGATGGTTAAACCATAGTTTTGGCTCCGCCTTTTTACATGCATTTGAATGGTTCATGTGACGTTAATTTTATTGTTTAACTTGCAATGTCTTATGTTAAACCATAGTTTTTCACAACGCAAAAAATAAGCATGATTAATCTATAAAAAGATCAAAGGAAATTTGTCCTATTATGTTACAATATTTAATTAAATATTTGGGATTTAAATAATTGTCTGTTGAGACAAGATAATGCATTCAGACGAACAGAACAAAGGTGTAGATCAGCGACCTTGACAAGCACAAGTTTAGTTTTAAAGTATCTTGAAATCATTAGTGTAGGCACCCACCTTTTTATCTTTGATACCAACAAGTTCATTAGTAAACCTCAAGCACAAACCTCTATTTTGTTTGAAATATTTAGCTTGGTCAATGTACTTAGTTACGGGATATAAAATGTATTTAGGAAGAATGCAATTCTTAAGAGGTTGTCAATTTTGTTCCGTAACACCAAGTGCATTATTGTGAGCTCATAACTCCGACCTCTAAAACCAAAATCAGTACTGTAGCATTCTAAAACAAACCTCCTTTGCATCAATTCTTGAAAATTGAAAATTTCAGAACTAGCACATATTTAAAACTACTTCAATGTTTCTAACAGAAAATGTAAAAATATATTTGAACTTTTCATGTTTTCGCTAAAAGATAAATCACTGAAGAGTAAAGAGTCTGAGATTCTGGAAATATAGGGTAGTGCTTAGAAATATACTTTTATCAATATGTGCATCAGAAAAGGGCAAATCCTTTATATCACTGAAAGAAATTCTTGGCATTAATTTGAGAAAATCTTTTCCACTTCACTAGTATTAGTAACACCACAGGAGTGTTCAATTGACAGCAAATATAACATAAAAAAATTATACACTACAATGCCATTTGTTCAGATTTCTTTATTGCTGAAGAATATATCAATCTGGTTCAAGGGTTAATACATTTGTTTGGCCTTTTGGTCAATGATGGGGACTCGAACGTTCATTTTGCATATAAAGTAGTATAGAATAATGTATTGGAGAAAACATTAAAAATTTATGTGACGCACAACACTGACGGTTTGCTAAGAAAGATCGTAAGACCTATCCTTTGATTGACGCACACATTTGAGCAGGTGTTGACATTATCTTTGCATGGTAAAACCAGAGCAACAGAGAAGCATATGCATACGTACATCACGTACAACTCTGTCACATGCATCGCGATGAATTCTGCTGAAACTGACGACAAGGAACGACTTAGATGTACATGCGTACTTTAATGGAGTTGTATTCTAGACAAATTTCCAAAAACCTTCAAAATAAGGATGCAGCGTTGCTAGACAATTAGCAATGAATTCCGCTTAAACTGTGGTAGGGGCCGTCTTGATCTTACTACGAAATATAAGTAAAGCTCGTTGTTGAAAGCCTCATGGTGACTTCAAGATGAATAAGAACAATAAAAGCGCGGTTCCATTGCTTTCATCTAGCATGTTTTTGTAGAGACTTTGTCTCATGTGCATTAACTCCATATGCTTTCTTTGTTTTTTTTCTAAAATAAACACTGCAGATATTGCAAGAGTTCGATTTTTTTTTCAAAAAGTGGGCAATCTTTTTCAACCTATAATACAAGAGCTCTCTCTGAAATGCAGCTATTTATTTATCGGTAAATATATATGTAGAAACAATACAATTTTGGACATAGTAATGATAAAAACCTCAAGAAATTACCAATGATATAGAATGAAGTACCCACATGTGTGAAAATGCATCAAATAGTATGGAATGACTAAATACCGAAGTTACTGTGAAATGATTAAATATAATACAATACATTATAAAGTTAATATTAGTTAAGATTGTAGAGAAAAGCTTGACGAAAAAACCTTCAATAATGCGAAAAGTGTAAAAAAAAGAAAAAAAACTTATTATCATGGCAGTCTGTAAATGCATCCCAGAATATAGCATTATTAAACAAAACTTGTTACAAAATTTTAAGATTGTATTTATTGCAGAGAAAATGCTCGACGAAAAATACTTACTACATACACAAGCTAAGAAATACTTGACGAAAGGTGGTCATATAATAAAGAAAATCAGTTATCGGTTAAAAGCAAGACCATGGGTGACAGACTTGAAAAGAAGAGTCGTGGTACAACTCAACATACAAAAGCTTCAGACCAAATATCAAATCATTACAGTTTGTACAACCTAAAAATTCTTGACGAAAAATTTCAATATATATGACTCTGTTGGGAAGAAATCAAATTTATCGGCAAACAGGAAGTTGAGTGACTGGCTTAAACAGGGGAGATAGAGTACAAGTTATCATAAAAAAAGTGTCAGACCAAATATCTAATGGTTACTGCATACAGAAGCTTAGAAATCCTAGACGAAACATTTCAATTCGTGACTATAACGGGGAAAATTAAGATTTTTGGCAAACATGACGGAGATGAGTGACGGACTTGATAAGTGAGGACAGAGGACAACTCATCATACAAAATGCATACACAAGCCGAAAAATTTAATATATGTTCCGGGTAGGAAGGACAGACGAACGGACGGACGGACGGGCGAACAGCCAGACGGACAATAGTAAAAAAATAGAAAAAAATATTCTTCAAGAAGATTTTTTTTGTGTTTCAAATGTATGAAGTGAAATTCTTCATCAGTATTTTTGTATAACACAATTCAAATAGCCACACCTGTCAACGTTATATTATTTATTTTGAAATTTTATATATCGACGTAATACTTTTTCTGAGAAATTTTACCTGGAACAATAACAAGGAAATGTGCAGGCAGACACTCAATACAAATTGTCTTCGGTGTATATACCCACATATATTTTCAAATATAATTTCTTTAAGGTATCTGACATTCTTTCTATTTAATTTTCCATAATAATCATTCAAGAAACAGAAAAAAATTGTTACTTGTTTTCATACAACAAAGTTTTCTTTCATTTATTACTGGGGGGGGGGGGGTTCTCTCTCTCTCTATATATATATACTAGAATTTTTCTCGAAAAAAAAATAGTCCTCATCACGAAATTACTTCAAACAGAAATTGATAGTGAAAAAAAATATGATGTTTTTTTTTTAACAAATGATTTACTGGACATACTGTTCTACAGGACGAACATTCAATGTTAATGGAATTCAATCCCCTCAGCAATGTAGTGTTTGGTGCCTAAAAAGAGTAAGCCAGGACCCAATCGTCAGACTTGAAACAAATTACCTGAGGACAATGACAACATAAAAAAAAATCACACAAATAAACGAAGACATATATTGTAACATGAGTACGGCACAGAAAAGAAAATGCTCTGAAAAACACTGACGCAATAAAGAAAATCATGGATGAGATCATATGCACTGGTAGACTAATCACACATTCAAAATGAAATTCCCGCAAATTAAAATCATATTTCTGCTGCCGGTTTTTAACAATGTTTTTCTACATGTCTTTTGTCGAAATTCATACATAAATATATGTCTATTTCTAAGTTATTGCTTTAAAATTCAAACTTTTAAAAAAGTACCGAAGTTACTGTAAATTTACTTAATTGTAGTCTTTTCATAAAGATTCGTCCAAAAAACTAAATAGCTGATATGAACGATAATACCAAAATCAGCGAGAACAAAAGAGCATCGTATTCGTGAAATATTCTATACATAATGCTTTTTTCAATGAACACAGTTTTATAAAGTGTACAGGAGAAAGCTCCATCAAATTTGGCAACAGCACATTACAGAAATTACTGTAGGCGTATTTATATTGACATCACGATGACAACAACGGCATATAACAAGCGTTAATTGTATTCATTATACAACCGTCAACAAAAATATTCCATATTTCAGATATCATTACAAAAAGTAACATCAGATGGACAATAACGGCAAATTATAGAATACAATATTAAGCATTAATTTTATATAATCGCTATACCACTGTCAAAATATTTTCAACACTTCTAATATCATTACAAAAAGCTATCAAAAAATGTGTGACCATATCATGACAGCCTATCGATCAAAGTCTTTGCAAATCAAAAAGCAGCGTTTTACCATTCTGATACATTTGTAATCACTTGACGGAATATTAGATTTTGAAAATACTTGGAAATTATATGAAATCCGTGTTGATATTTGAGTCCATGGCGATTAGCCCTTTACTAGTTTCAGTAATGTTTGTACATAGGCTTCAAGATTAAGAAAAAAAGTTTGTTACTTTGGTTTTTCCATGTCTTTGTAGAGACTTTGTTTCGTGCGCATTTACTCCAAATCCTATCATTGTTTATTCATATATCTTGTACAGCAGAAAGAACGTCTTCATTGAAAAAAATTCCGAATTAGTGCTTTATCAAGCATAAACTAGTAAAGTGCGAATTCTATCTGATCCGCACTAATCCACGGACAAAAAATATGTTTGGGCAGTTATTGGCAGAACATTATTTTCTCATAACTATACCCACCCTCGTTAACCAAGCTTATTTACATAGTAACTCATTGTTGTATCATAGATGTATTAGCCAATACATCTATGGTTGTATCAATGTAAACTGATCTTTTTTAAATATGTTATCAAAGTTTTTCAATGATATAAAATTCTCACTAAATTGACGTTTCCCACTTATATATGATTCTACTATATATTTACTAATCCACTTACTGCGTTTATTCAACGTCATATATGATTTATATACGTAAGATATCTGTGGGAACATTTTGAAAGATTCAAGTGCAACGTTTGATTTCAAAATGAGAGACATCGGTCAGTTGTCTCCCTGTACCAAGTTAGTTATATATAGTTATAAGGGAGATAATTTCAATTTAAATATCAAAAGAAGGTATTGATATGCTAATTAAAATTACCATACAAAACTAACTTGGTACAGGGATATAACTGACCGATGTTTCTCATTCACTGCTGATGATTTTAAAATTCTTATTTGAAAAAAAACTTGTTTTTATTTTTATATCATGTATTTTAATCACCAATTTAAAAAAAAAGAGTATGTCTTAACGTAATATGGCTACAAAATGACTGTTCCGACATTATAATGGTATTTATATTGACTTAAGGAATGTCTGCAGTTATATATGTGTTAATTGTTCACGATTATCAATAAATTGAAACCGCCAAATTATACTTAACACTTCAATGTGAGTCACCAACCATATTCAACATCATGAAATCATAACAATTTTCAAAATTATTTTGGAAACTACATACAGCGTTTTTCTGTGTTTAGACTTGCCATCTCAGCTGATTTTGGCTTTCAATTTAGATTTGTTATTGATTATTTGTTCTGTTAAAAAATGGATAACAGGAAACACCTACAATGGCTGAAAATTATAATTACATGCAAACATTTGCAAGGAAACTGCACGAGAAAAACACGTATAAGACAAAAACAAACGTAGACAACGGGACAGTCGGACTTGGTACCGGACAACTGGACAGCCGGACTTGGTACCGGCACTAGTAAAAGCCAGTGGTAGGGTTAAACCGGTTGATGGGTACCTAAACCTCCACTTTATCTGTCCCGTTTCCCTATAGTATGAAAACATACGAATAAAATCCAATACAGGTAGACTACTAACTCCATGACCACAATCTTGTCATGTTTTAAATCTGAAGATTTCTGGATTTCCATTTTTTTTATTTTACCAGCACTACAGAAACATTATTTGTTGAATTGGCTATATTCATAATGTAAATTAACAGTATACTATTTATTAGTATTAATTCATGTGGATAAACGCTTGTGATAAACATGTCCGCCAAAGAAAATAAATCCCTCGCGATTTTTTTTTTGGCTTCAATACAAAGATGTGTATTCAAATAGCTCATAATTGCACATTTTCGTCCAGTTTTCTATCAAATATGTCCTAAAGGATGTCAGTTCCATAAATTATTCTATTTTCAAAAATATTTCAATTCCAGAAATACTTGAGTGCTTGAACACTTATCTATTAATTATCAATTGTTTTATTACTGTAAGAGTATTATGTCTGTTGATGGAATTTTTTTAATAGTTTTTATGATACATTACCGTACCATGTCGTCAAAAAGAGGCAATGAATTGACTTTATTTATTGTATTATTCTGAAATATAATTATACATGTGTTGGTGTCTTGACATTTACAATTGTTTCAATACAAAGATGTGTATTCAAATAGCTCATAATTGCACATTTTCGTCCAGTTTTCTGTCAAATATGTCCTAAAGGATGTCAGTTCCATAAATTATTTTATTTTCAAAAATATTTCAATTCCAGAAATACTTGAGTGCTTGAACACTTATCTATTAATTATCAATTGTTTTATTACTGTAAGAGTATCATGTCTGTTGATGGATTTTTTTTTAATAGTTTTTATGATACATTACCGTACCATGTCGTCAAAAAGAGGCAATGAATTGACTTTATTTATTGTATTATTCTGAAATATAATTATACATGTGTTGGTGTCTTGACATTTACAATTGTTTTGGGTAACCAGTTACCAAAATGTGATGGAACAAAGAGTGAATGTCATCAAACCAATCCATGGCATCTACCTAGAACTTCAGTCTGGTGTAACTACCATCGATGGTTATTTTCAACTCCATCATTTTTGCTTCGAGGGGGTTATGACACAATTACTAAAAAAAAAAAAAAAGAATTGACAAGAGCCGAAATCCAAAGGACATAAACATTTTTTGAATTGATGGATTTCCTATGTTTGGGTTCTAGTGCTGCTGATGAGGAATTTATTTCCTAAATAGCCACCTAGCTCATTAATATTATTGCAGTTGGAGTTAACATATGTGTTATGGTCTAATGTTTATTTACTCCATATCCTTTTGTAAAATATAAAGACAAAGCAGGTACAAAACCACGGGAAAATTGTCAACTGCAACGGTCCTGACAGGCATTTCAACAGAAATGGAGAGTAAACTGGTTTTATGGAGCGCCAAACCACCCCTTCCATTGCAATGGTGTCTAATAGCAACTCAACTGCAGGTCATAGACACGGAAAAGAATGTTAGAAGATCACAGTATTGCTTAAAAAATAATCGTGAATCACAGTTAGGACCGAACAATCAAATTTTTCTACGAGGGTCTAATATTAATTTGAAAAAAAAATAAGGATCGTACGAGACGGAATTTTTTTAGCCTTAATTAACAAGCCGGTCAAGGAAATAAGAAAGTCTGTATAATTGATGCTTACTCTCGAGTAACAAATTAATTGTGAAACATGCACTCCTTAAAAAGAAATCGAAATATTACTGTCAATGTTTTTGAAATTAAAGTCGTCCCATTTGTCGTAAATTTTCGTATTAAGATGACTATTTTTGTCAAATTTGAGCTGCAAATCCAAAAAGATGTTGATCTAGCTGTAGCTGTTGGTTCCTTTATCTCTGAATCTGGGGGATAATTTAATTGGATTCATTTACCGAATAACTAAATACCTAAGTTACCGAAAATACCAAATGATTTTTATTCAAGGAAAGAAAATAATCAATGTATCCATAAGTGAGATTGCAGGATCTATCATCGAAATGTTATGAGCTCTTACAAGTCCCTGCAGAAATTCAGTCTTGTAGGAGGATATGAAACAGTGTGCAAGTACCCCATTGGTATACCAACTTGTTCTTGATTAAAGCTCCAAGTGTGACAAATATATTGTCAAAAAGAAAAACATACTGCACACCTGTTTTTCATCGTATCATACATGTTTTCTTTTTTTTGTCTTTTTTAATGGATTTATAATCCACTATATCTTGTTTTTATCCGTAAAGACCTTTTGAATGATACCTTTGATTCGTGACTTTAGTTACGTGGTGTGGAAAAAAATTAAAGTTTTGATAAAATTTATTTAAGAAAATGAACAGGATTTAAGGATTCCGATATAAGTATCCACATGTGATTATTGTTACTTCGGGCATGGATAGTCTCGCACTATGTCTTTGACTGTAGACAAAATCTTACACATATGAAAAAGAAAGGGAATGGGGTGTTTAGTTTAGTTTAACGAAATAAAAAAGGCAATGTATCTTTCTTGAATTTAGGCAGTCGGAAGATGCAAATGATGCAGAGGATGTGATCAAACCTGAGTTTTTAACCTTAGTTTCTTTCTTCTCATCTCTTCTTTTTGATTTATTTTTCTTTTATATTCGCTTTGCCATATCATGACATCTATTTGTATGACACATTTGTTTGTCGAATTGCTGCTAATTCATCAGGATGTAGGTGCGTCGTTATTGACAATATTCTGGAAGCGAATGAAAAACTGTGAAAAATTCGTAAGTTAAATTCAAAAGTGCTAACTATTCATTATTTAATGAATAAACCAAGAAATCGATTGAAAACAACCAAAAGTCCAATGTGTAAAATTTAATCAGCATTGTACGTTTCAACAAACGAGCATTTAAAATATATTCATGGCTGATTGCAAATAAATTTTGAACAAACGAAGATATATATTGTATAAACGGCAAAGAAAAGAAAATACACAGGTAAACAGCACAAATTAATGAGTTAGATCATGTGCACCGATAGAGTAAGCACGCACTGAAAATCCAATTCCCGCAAATTTAAATCATTCTCTGTTGCCATTTTTCGACAGTTGTTACCTCCATAACGTTTATCGAAATTCATGCAAAATATTCATAAAAAATGTAAAATGTTTGTATTGTCTAATGTTTTAGTTATGACTTTAACATTCAAAACTGTCAACATAGTACCGAAGTCACTGTGCATTTACTTAATTGTAGTCTTTTCATAAAGATACGTCCAAACAACTTATAGCTGACATAGGCAAAAATACCAAAATAAGCAAGGACATGACAACATGGTATTCTTGAGAGAGATTTTTTTAATACACATTTTTATATAGTATATAGGAGAAAGCTTCATCAATTTTGGCAACAACACATTACAAAGAAATCATCGTAGGCGGTAAATATAGGCGTGCATATATTGACATCAGAATGACAGCAACGGCATATTACAGAATGAAATAATAAGCGTTAATTGTAATCATCATACGACCGTCAACAAAAACATTCCATATTTCAGATATCATCACAAAAAGTAACATCAGGTTGACGAAACGGCATATTACAGAATGAAATAATAATCGTTCATGTAATCTTTATACAATTATACAACCATCAAGATATATTCGACACTTATAATATCATTACAAACAGCGATCAGAAAAATTTGCGATCATATCATGAAAGCCTTCCCAGGTCAGTACAAATCAAAAAGCAACGTTTTACCATTCTGATAAATTAGTAATCACTTGACGGAATATTAGGTGTTGGAAATATCAGTAAATGATTCGAGCCCGTGTTGATATCTGAGCCTTGGGTGATTGGTCCTTAACCAGTATGAATAGGTTTCAAGAATAAGAA
>MJUU01048190.1:0-13310 GCA_002080025.1 Modiolus philippinarum | reverse complement strand
AGTATGCTAGTATGCGTGTTTTAACTATATTTACTTTGTATTTGGACAGCTAGACGACACTAAAGTAAAAATTTGGTAAATCAATCTCAGTAATTTTGTACATAATAACCAATTTTTTTTTTACATAATAACACCACATTATTTATTTTTTAAAGAATCTGTCCTGTCGAATGCAAATTAGACACCTTAAGATATAAAATTCGTAAGTATAAATAGAACGGGACATAGCGCGGACCTCCAAGAGAGCACCATATCAGCTGGCTTAATTGAGAATCAATAGAACATATATCTACCATTATTTTAGTTAAAATCTTTATTACATTATCATTTTTATTGTTCTGTATACAAATTTACAAGACATTGACCGAACGCATCCTTTCTTATTATGGGCTGGCTTATTGTCGGCTAGCAGTTATTGTGGGCTGTTATTGTGGGCTAGCTTCACACTAGTCATTTTCATTTTGCGAAATAAGATATATAGTCATTGAAAAGTTTGGGTATTAGAATTTTTTTTTCTGATTTGTATATTAAGATAAGAAGTTTTTAATTAATGGTACCCATGGGTTGATCTAGGTTAGTATGAACAGAAAGTTGTCTGACTTGCAATTTTTCATATGCAATGCATTGAAAATTTATATTTTCAAAATTCTAAGTAAAACACTCGAATCTTGTGACATCATTAATTACTAGTCACAACTTACCGCGATCCGCAACCAACAGAAGAAAGCCAGCTGCAATAAAGTAAAGCATAGTATTACGTATTGTGAAACTTAATACAACTACTAATATTAAATAGAATAAGTACTTATTTACGGATCTACAATGCCTTGAGGTTTAATAAAGAAACCAATAATAGAAAGGGATAATATAACCAGAGGCTCCCAGGCGCCTGTATCGCTCATGCCACAATCAAGGTAACATTGTAGTTATACAGTTGATCTTCAGTTTCTCAAACTTTCGTAGCTCAAACACCTCCAATATCTTGAACTGTTTTTAAAGTCTGATCATATTTTAATATATTTCTTTGTTGGGCTTTTTGACAAAAAACGTTCTTGCTAAGGACCACTTTCGGCACCAGTTTTGAAGTCGAGACGTCATTTTGTAAATGGCAGTCAACATCGGTTTTGAAGTCGCAATATCAATATCCACTTGGAAATCAAATTTCATTGAAATCGGACAATGTTGAATTTTCCGGCCTTTTTTGGCGGCCGTTTTAAAAATGGCGGTCAAGGAACAATTTTCAACATCAGTTTTGAAGTTGCCACAGTATGGCAAAGATTTCATCAATTTACACTTAACCTTCATCTTCTATAGTTTTGGAAATAAAAGATGAAAAATACGAAAATTTTGAAAATTCGGTGAAAAAAGGGCAATAACTCCTACACGGGTTTATGGATTTTCTTCAAAATTTCAGGGAGGGTAGATCTTGATATGTTGAACATTTTTGCAATTTACACTTGACCTCTATCTGTTACACTTTTTGAAATAAACCAGAGGCTCCCAGGAGCCTGCATCGCTCACCTGGCTTTCAGTTGTCACAATCAAGGTAACATTATAAGTTATACAGTTGATCTTCAGTTTCTAAAACTTCAGTAGCTCAAACAGCTCCAATATCTTGAACTGTTTTTAAAGTCTGATCATGTTTTACTATATTTCTTTGTTGGGCTCTTTTGACAAAAAACGTTCTTGCTAAGGACCACTTCCGACACCAGTTTTGAAGTCGAGACGTCATTTTGTAAATGGCAGTCAACAATTTTCAACATCTGTTTTGAAGTCTCAACGTCAATATCTATTTGGAAATCAAATTTCATTGAAATCGGACAATGTTGAATTTTTTTTGGCGGCCATTAAAAAAATGGCGATCAACGGACAATTTTTAACATCAGTTTTGAAAATGCGACATCAAGACCTATTTGGAAACCAAATGTAATTGAAATTGGACAATGTTGAATTTTCCCGCCTTTTTTGGCGGCCATTTTGAAAATGGCGGTCAACGAACAATTTTCAACACCGGTTTTGAGGTCGCAACATCAATATCTATTTGGAAACCGAATTTCATTGAAATCGCCAAATCGGACAATGTTGAATTTTCCCGCCTTTTTGGCCGCCATTTTGAAAATGGCGGTCAAGGAATAATTTTCAACATCAGTTTTGAAGTCGCCACAGCATGGCAAACATTTTATCAATTTACACTTTACCTTCATTTTCTATAGTTTTGAAAATAAAAGATGAAAAATACGAACATTTTTAAATTCGGTGAAAAAAGGGCAATAACTCCTACAAGGGTATATGGATTCAAAATTTCAGGGTGGGTAAATATTGATATGCTGAACATTTTTTGCAATTAACACTTGACCTCTATCTGTTACACCTTTGAAATAAAAAAAAGCAAATTTAAATGAAAATTTAAATCTAAAATTTAAATATAACTCCGAGACGGGTTTTCAGATTTTCTTCAAAATTGTACAGTGGGTACATCTCATCATGCTGATCATTTCTAATCCATATCAGATTTTTTTTATATCTGTAACGGTTTTCGAGTTATTAGCCAAAAACTGCAATTTACCCCTATGTTCTATTTTTAGCCACAGTAGCCATGTTTGTTTTCCGATCTGCACCAAAATCATAAACTTTAGTCTCCTCATGCCAAGGAAGATTTGTTTAAGTTTATATTCATTTGACCCAGTGGTTTCAGAGAAGAAGATTAAAGGACGGACGACGAACGACGGACGCCAAGAGAATGGCCTTTGGCCAGGTGAGCTAAAAATGTTATACAAGAACAGTATAGTCATTTCGGGAATTTGTGTTTCATATCACAACATATTTTGATTAATATGGTATTTGGGTATGAATTACAATCGGTTATGCTGAGTAACGTAATTAGAGAGGCATTCCTTGGTATCTTTAAGATCTCTGGCAATACTATATCTTTAGTAACTCCTGTTTTATTTCTTGGAATAAAACTATCTTAGTTTTAAAACATGCAAAGAATTATTAGCGTCTATATTTTGGTATTTTCGATACCATTTGTTTTTTGGTATTCTCGATATTTATATTTTGGTATTTTCATACGCTTGTGAGATATAGGAGATTTGTTTACCAAAGTCTCGATTAGATTGGAGTTTCATGATGATTCATTACTTCATCTTTCTTTTCGTTTTATGTCTTTGCAACAACAACAAAGCAAATCTACTTGCAATGTAAATATTGCAAGACGGCTACGTCAACGAATAACATACAAATATGCCAACCACGCAAGAACATTTAACTAGAGTCTTACTAGAGATAGACATTTCTGTCAGAGACATGACCTCTTGTACAATAAAGTATCTGAATTTTACTTACGAAATATATAAATAAATATATTCTAACTCATAAAACAGACATAAAATTCATACCAAATAGAAGTTTAACAACAACTTCCATTTCGGCCTGAACCAGAATGTAATGAACTTCCTCTTATCTTAGACATGGATTATATAAGTATTTATAGTCATGATTTTGTTATCAGTATATAGTCGTAGGTTTAATAGTTAATTAAGTTCATTGGTACTGAGAACAAGTGTAGTTTTCTACAGAAGGCAAACATAAATAATACCATAACAATAGGCCGAAGAAACAAAAAAAATTAAAACTTAAAAAATGTGGAAAAGAAACGCGGGCAAAACAAAGGATCGCAACTGGACACAACTGACACACAAATTAAGCATTAACCATTGTAAATCCCACCTTTGGTAAGTCCAATCAATAGCTGTTTTTATTGTCAGATGCTTTCTGAAGGGTCAATTCTCTGCCACCACATTACCACTGAAAATTTCCGGAACTCTGAATTTGTACAACTTCGGCCTGTAATTTTGTGCTTATCTCTTAAAACTTTCGTTTAATATATCATTAACACTATAATACACTCTCTACCGTCAAAACTGTAAGTAAATTTGTTTGGAAATAAGCACATGATCTACCTAATTTGTAAATACAATGTTAAATCTTATGTATTGATAATTGTAAGAGTTTTGGAAATTAAAATAACCAAAAAGAATATAACTGAATACAACTTCAAATATGCTCTTTTATTGAATTTGATACTTACTTATATTATCAAACACACGAAAGAATAAAAAATGACTTGCTGTTTATGGATTTGAGTGTTTGATGATTTAAGTATTTGGTTTTGTGAAATTTTTAAGTGTTGGAAGACATTGGTTGACACGTGTCCTGGTCCAAAGTGTTTTCTTATTTCACCTCCGATAAGGGGTTAATCTGATAATTTGGGCCTTTTCTACTGTTTGACATAGTTTTGTTTGTGTTCTCAATGTCTGATGTCCCACAGCAACATATATTTACTGATTTGGTCCAATTTTTTATGACGTTAAACTTTTTTGCAACAATTATAATCCATTGCTATAGCAAATGATCAGGGCTTTCTTGCCACATATATTTTTTCACACGTTTCTATACTTGCCGATATATTAACTATAATTACTAAAAGGAAATGCACCCAGATTGCATGTTTCGGTGTTTAAGTTTTGTAGTGTATATTGCAGCCTTCATTCATATCTTGGAATATGGCTTTGCTTTTAATTCACTGAGCTCGTCTGCAACAAAAACATTTGTAAATACCGTAAGATACCAGGAGTTGGTGATTTTAAAGTGCATGTGGCATATCATCTCTGCAGTGGAATTGGAGTTTCGAACTTTATAGTACGAGTCACTAAATTCAGTTATTTGTGGCATGTGATTGTAATTTACGGTCATTGTAGGTGTTTACTATTATCTTAACTTAATCGAGTTATACATTTGGTAAAATATGTTATAGCTTGAACACACGGGCTACCAGCAACATTTATAACAATCGAACACGAACTATCAACTTGAATTCTTCAGTTTAACTGTCAGAGTGCATGAGGTTATTAGTTTCTCGCCTTCAGGCGTACTAGGTTCTCGTGCTAAGACTTAACATGGATTCTCTGTAAACACCAGAATTACTTCGAAATCACATGTCACACATTTACACATGAAGCTGATTTTCATTTATATATGTTACAATTTACCATGATTCACAAAAATAATGCTAGTTTGTTATTATTGACCTACGTTGCCATGGTAACCATGAAGGCAATTTTGGATTTTTTTCAAAAACCCTAAAATATCAAATTATTTTTTTTTTCAAGAAAAATTAATACATTTCATATATATCTTTTTATTAGGTTAATTTTTTGGTAATACTTGTCATCTCCGAAACAGTTTAAACGCTTTGCATAAATATGCAGTCAGAACGAGGCTATCAAATATGTCAAGAAATTACAAATTTTCGACAATATTCTGCTTATTTTGACACTTTTCAGGGTCAATTGTTAGGAAAGGCATATATCAAATGAATACACTTAATAAGTACATTGTCATAAACAGCTAGGTAAGTTATTTAAGAAAATATCTTAATCTCGGGAGGGACGAGAACAAGTGTCCTAGAAGGACTAGAAGATCAATGTCAAATTTGAGTTACCATGGAAACAAAGCAAAATTGGCCATTCTGTGAAAACTATATGTATATGTAATTACCATTTACCTGATTCTAGATATCAATGCTGTTCGTCATATACACCTGAAAGAATCAGTTCAACATATAATAACCTTGAAATGATTTCAAGGTCATTTACCTCGTCTTCAAGGTCATTTTAAAGTGTTTCTTTAATTTATCCCTTTAAAAAAGCTCAATTTTCAATTAACCTTGACAATAAAAGCCTTGGACTTGAAGTTGTTTCAAGGTTATAAAAAGTTTGATGAGTGTCTAATCTGAGGTGTTATTTACAGTGAGTTGATCTAACCTTTTACACATACTAATATCGTAGCTATACAGTATTCTACTTTTTTATGTGGGAACCAACTTTTACATAAAATTTATAAGACACCAATTCTTAACCCGACAAAGATTTTTATATATTTTGATTTACTAACCTAGTTATATAGGAAAATGGAACCCTTATCAAAGCATCCGAATGATGTGACGGATGAGGGTCATTTCCTGAATTAGCCGAAGGGCTACGAGGGCTTTAATTGGAATAATGTGTTATTCATATACCACGTGTTGCCTTTCTTTAAAGTAGATATATAATTTTACGCCATGGTGCACACCCGATATTATAAATAGCCGGCAAACCTTTTAAAGGACAGATTTGTTGAAAATTGAAACCTTTCAAGAGGCGGGTTGAAAACAGATGGGAGGGTAATTAAAACCCTCGTAGCCTTTCGGCTAATTCAGAGAAAAAAACCCTCATTCGTCACATCCTTCGGATGCTTGGATAAGGGTTCCATTTCCTTACTTAGCCTCCGGGCTAAACTCAGGTTTTAATTTGAATCTTTAAAGATTTTAACAAATATCCAAGAAACCTGAATAAAGAATGCGAAGAGAGAAACCAGCCATGTACATGTTGTCCCATAAAAGACACATGCCAAAATATCTGTGTACCAAGATCACAAAATTCTTCAAATAAAGCCAGATTCAATGTTGTCTCATTTACATTTGACCAATTTCATTACTTCATTACTCATGAAAATGTCTGCATGTTATTTACTCCATATTGTATATATACTTACATAGGATAGTTATCTTTTATCGGTAAAATTTGAAGGTTTTGGCAATAAAACTGTACAAAAGACAAGATTAGACACATAGTATTATTTTCTATACAGTTGTACTGATAAGTTCTACTTATGATGACAATTAAATTTTGACAATTAAGATAAGTTTCTAAATAGTTGATCGCATGGCATCTTCGACTACATCTGGTTAATTGCATCATTGAAACATTTTATTGCTGAATATAACACCAAATGATTTTTATACATCCTATGTAAATCAGATATAGTGGGTCTCTTATCATATTCTCGGGACATACGTCCCTCGAATATGATAAGAGACCCACTATATCTAATACATACATTTGTGGTGTATTGAAATAAAAACAATAAACAGTTCACAATTTAATATTCCATAATTACAGGCTTATCATCAAAACAGTCATCTTATTGTTTATACATCCATGACATTCACCTGGTTTAAGCACAAATAAATGTAGTCTCAATAAATATACTGTATACAATCACGCAATAGTCCATGTGTACTCCACTGTACTCCAATGTTGTCGTATCACCAATCCATAATCCATTATGTAACTGTTAAAAGAATAAATCCATCATTACTTTGAATTAAGAATGCTTGATGAAAAATTACTTGCAACTTCTTTATGATAACATGTATAAAAAGTTTTTGCATCAGACCAATTGGCAGTTTCTAATATTTCATCTAGTTTTACAGCTGATGCATATGCCGCTGAGGAGGATGCACCTCTAAAAGAATGGGCCGTGAAAATTTTACTATCAATACCAAATCTTTCAAGGACGTTTTTGAGCCACCGTGCAATTGTTGAAGTCGAAATTTTTTCTTTAAATGTTTTATATGAAACAAGTAGTTTTCTTGTTTTCCTTTTTGACTCTGTCCTTGCTATATAATGTCGCATTGTGTGTAACACACACAATCTTTCACCATCAAAGCAGTGAATTTTGACTTTCTGATCATTATGACCAGGTCTTGTAGTCTTTTGAAAAAACAACATAACTGCCATGATCTGACATGTAATCTAAATTTAATGATGCTAAACTTTGAGCCTTGAGCCGTAGTAATAGCAATCAAGGCAACAGTTAAAGTGCATTAGAGATAACTCTTGTAAAGGATGAATCTAAAACTTTGCTTACATCCCAAGTATTGGTGTATTTAGGCTTTGGATGATTATCTAAATATACACCTCTCATAAATCTATCAATTAATGTATTTTAGAGAGAGATTCGTCGCCCCATGAAGATAAAGTCTGCGATATAGCTGCTTTATGATTAATTGTGCTATAAGCGTTTTTATTTTTGGCTAAATTAGATCAATATTGAACAAAATCTATTTCAGTTGGTTGCATGGAATTTATCTCCCTTTGATTACACCAAATGTACAATTTGTTCCATATAAATTCATATTTTCTATTTGTAGAGCATCGCCATGATTTTTCGATATACTCTGCCTATACAAAACCTTTGTTTTGTAATTGATGCTTTATACAATACAGGCGAAGAGAAAGAGTTTTCTTTTGTTTAATGGATGATATTGATTGTTGTGTACTAATCTTAACAGTTTTGACATTACTGGAAGCCTTACAGGGTTTTGTATTAACATTTGTAATAATTTTGGGAACCATGACTGGGTTACCCACATTGGTACAATAATCAAAGCCTTTCTCATCTTGTCGTCTTCTAACTTTCGTAATATTCTTCCAATCAAACTGAAAGGAGAAAAAATAATTGGTAAGAAATTAGACAAAGATACTGAAAAAGCATCTGGATCTGGACACCAAGATTTTATCAATCTGATGATTTAACCTTGAGGCAAACAAATCTGGATAAAATAACATTTTACATAATTTTGAAAATATTCCTTCATGTAATTTCCATTCTGTAGAGTCACTGAAATTACTAGACATATAATCAGCAACAATATTGTCCTTGCCTGCAATATGTACCGCTGATAAATAAATGTTTTTGGAATCACAACATAACATGATATCTCTTGTTATTTTAAAAGAGAAACAACTGAACCACCCTGATTTTTGATATAAGAAACAGCTGAACTATTGTCACATCTTATGCAAATAAACACATTGTTTATATCTGAACATAAACTAAGTAAAGCTATTTTAATAGCTTTCAGTTCAAGTATATTTATATGCAACTTAGACTCTTTTTGTAACCAACGACCATTTGTGGTTTTACCATTCATATTTGCGCCCCAGCCATTGACGGACGCGTCTGTTTCCAGATACATTGATATTTTTTCTAGTCTTATGGGATTGCCATTTTTCTGATATATATTATCTTTCCACCAAATAATATCATTTCTACCTTGATCAGACAAGCTCATTTCAGCATCAAAGTCATTCTTTGATGTTTTTAAAGCATTCACTTTATCTCGATCTAAATATCTATAAAACAGTCCTCCAATGAGGAGGTAAATAAGCCAATTAAACGTGCTCCTTGTCTGATAGTGGCAGTTTTGCAAATTAATACATAAATGCATTGACTGATATTTTTTTCTATTTTTTCATTTGGCACATAACTTTGAATTCCACTGCATTTATAGTGTGACCTAGATATTTAATTCTTGTACTTGGAACTATAACAGACTTCTCTTTATTTACAAAAAAATCCAAGATTCATAATCAAATTTATGAAAGTTTCAGTATTGTTCCTGCATACAAATGCATTTTCAGCTTCAAACAAAGAATCATCAATATAATAAAATTATTAAATACCAATATGTCTAACATAAGCAAAAACTGGTTTCAGAATTTTAGTAAAAACTCTGGGCGCAGAAGCTATTTCAAAACAAAGACAATTAAATTGATATAATTGATCTCTCCAGATAAACTTTAGATACTTTCTATGATTTACATGAATAGGAACAGATAAATACGCATCTGTCATATCACAGCTGGTAAAATTAGAATTTCTCTTAATACTACTTAAAACAGTTTCTAAAGTTTCCATTTTGAAATGATTGTATTCTATAAATTCATTAAGTTTCTTTAAATTTATGAAGGGTCTAGACTTCCCATTTTTTAACAATAAAAATATTGGAGATAAATTGCCCTTGCTCATTTTCTGATTAAGAAATAGCATTTTTTCTGAACAATTCCGATATTTCTTTGTCAATAATTTCAGATTGCTCAATATTAAACTGTATTGGCGTTGGAGCCGCTCTCTGCATTGGCATTTTTTCAAACTCAATTTTATAACCAGAAACAACATTTAAGATCCACTGATCAGACGTCAACATTTTCCAGTTAGATAAATGTTTAGCTAAACAGCCTGCTTGAAACTGAGAGTTTGACAAAATTGATTCTGAAATACATGTAGTTTTTGTACTTACTGCAATATCCACATCATCATTGATCTCCTGCGACCCCCTCGGCCGCCTCGTCTGCATCCTCGGCTTCTCGAGTACCTGCCCACTTTTTTTGCAATTCTCCACGACCTGAGTTATTGGCACCACTGCCGTATCCAAATGAAATGTGACGATTTATCTGTGTGAAATATCTTTCGTACGTTTTATTACATCAGATGGAACCAATGTAGCACACAAAGGCTGAAATTTCTTAGTAACATATGGTTTTAATATATGTCTACGTTTAGTGTTCAACTCATAAAATGTATTACAAGCCAAAGTTAGAGCATCTGAGACACATTTCTTTGCATTTTTAAGACCTATTTTGATTACGGCCAAACGAATAAGTGGCACTATTGAGAGACCTAAAACTCTCTGCGCATCTTGTAATGTCTTGTCACGCTACTGAATATTTGGGTACAAATTGTTCCACACTTAAGAATTTATGAGAGGAGGAACCAAAGTCTTGCAATTTTCTGGTATCTTTATTTCATCAATATAGGGTCGATTCAATAAATGTGTCCCTACCTGATCTTCTTGACAAATCAAATGCAGTGATGTTGTGACTGGTTCATTGTTCGCTTCTATATCAATAATTGACAGTTCCTTTGTAAAATGATGACAAAATGCAACATTGTGTATAAATGTATACATAATTTTGTCTGTTGCCTTTCACATTTGATGAAATTGTGTTTTCTTTAGCACAGAGGCTGACAAAAGCTATACGCGTCACAAACTGACAGTGGGGACAGATTTATCGAATCGGTTCTATTTTGAAATGTCAGCTCTTTTGGTATAACCTGACTTGATAAAAAGTCGCCATTACTTCTGACACAGGTGAACAAAACCTAGTTTCGTCTTCGAAAACTTTAGGCACGGAAATATGGAAGGGAAATTTTCGCCAACATTCAAAGCTTATGAAATGTACTTTCTTGATTTGTGAACCGTGTTTTCCTCATTTGTGAAAAGTTTTATTGTGTAATATTTTAATTGTACAAATGTATTTTCGTAGCTTGTAGCTGGTCAAACGTTTATCTCGATTTTCTTTTTATTTCGAGGAAATGTTATCTTCTTTATTCTACTAATGCCGTAATTATTGATCGTAAAACGTGTCCGATTGTACAAGGTTGAAAACTCATTTAATGTGTAGATTGTATAACACGTAAAATACTTTCCTTCATTAACTATTATTTTCGTTGACATTTCAATACGCAAACATGCGTCCGTGAACTTAACAGTTTAGAACAAATGTACAAACTCAAACTACAAATCAACATTTCTAGATTTAAAAAGTTCCACATGATTGAATACACAAGATAGCGCTCTATCGTACAGTAGAATCAATACCACTTCAGTAAACACAAAGATGAAATATATAGTTTCCATAACGAGAACTAGTTGATTATGAAATTTCTCACATCAAGTTAAATAAATTTTGCAAATGTTTGAAAGCGAGGCTTGCCGAGCTCTCAAACAGTTTAAAATTTATTTAACGAGATGTGAGAAATTTCATAATTAACGTATGTAAGTTTTGGAAACTGTTTCTCTAATGACTGGATGAAAAACACCGAGGATTGTGTTCCGAACAAATCTGGCGGGAAATTTCACGGAACAGAGAGGAGAACAAATGTTTACTGTTCAGGAAATGTGAAAACTGGATAGAAATTTGAGAAACTTAATTTTGTTATGTTATTTAGAAGAAGAAATAAATGAAATATGTTAACAAGACCATGTTGAAAAGGGAGAGGGTATTCATTTTAATAGTATTCACTTAGAAAAAAAAAACGGACATTTTGAAAGTTGTCCGTTCGAAGTAATACTAGTACATATATGACAATATTTAACATATGACAAAGACAGTTGAGGAACTTCTTTCGCAGACATATTATCTAATATGAAGGGGCGAACGAAGTAAATGAAGATCGAGAGAAAGGAGAGAGGGGGCAGGAGAAAGAAGAAAGGGGTAAGAGAAAAGGGATGAGAGAGAGACCACGAGAAAGGGGAATTAAGGAAGAAGGAGGAAAGGGATAAATGAGATAGGACGGGAGAAAGGAGGAATACGCCAACCCGTAGGCCCCTCTAATATTAAGTTTAAAGCAATATTAGCTGTATGTTTTCCCATTTTTTTGGTTCCAGAAGAACTCACTTTAAGTTAATGTGAGGGAGGCTCAGCCTTGAATGCCAGCGAAGAAATTCCATAATTTTACCCAGCTCTACTATTCATGCTAGTTTATAGTAATTTCTGTGGACATTTGACGACAAGCCTATTGATTTCAACTTTCCAATGGTGAAATTTCTGTTTTGAGCCACAGGGGCATGAAGGGCTAGGCTCGTTATATGTTAAAATAATACTATAAATACAGCGTTGTATTTATATTATTATTTAAACATTTAACGAGCCTAGTCCCTGTGTTTTGAGTAGTAATTTTCCAACATATTCGCGTCTCACTTCAACTCGTTCTCTATTGTGCTTTTACACTATCGGTCAAGTGCGAATCGATGAGATTATTATTATAGTCTTAACAATACATGCAACTATTGAAAAAATCATTATTACTGTAATAAACTTTATTAATTTTATAACAGTAATAATTTCTTTATCGGAATCGCATCCATTGTTTAGACTACAATGATTTCATCGATTCGCAATTGGCCGATAGTGTTATATCTCCTGCAATTTGCACAGCAATTTTGTCAACAGACAATAGGGCGGTGACCGTCACAAAATATGTTATCTTGAACCAGATATTTTACGATCGTTTTCATGATTTGACGGATCACGTACACCGCCGGATTCAGCCTTCAAAAAAGGGGGAATTCAAATGAGGTTCCAGGTGGTTTTTTTTGTTTTTGTTTTGCTAGTTTTTATCCATTTTTGCACAAAGTCTGCATGAAATTCAGAAAAGGCGATTCCAACGCCAGGACCCCCATGTGGTAATGGATCATAACACTAATATCAAGTGTTTATTACC
The DNA here is from genome assembly GCA_002080025.1 of Modiolus philippinarum. NCBI lineage: Eukaryota > Metazoa > Mollusca > Bivalvia > Mytilida > Modiolidae > Modiolus > Modiolus philippinarum. The sequence goes on along the minus strand of MJUU01048190.1, from coordinate 356 downwards.
GTACTGACAACCAAAGACTATTACAAAACCGGACTTTTTCATTTGGTAGGCTAACAGGTAAGTCTATAGATGGAGCAAATCATTCGTGTCCTGCCGAAGGACCTGGTGATACCTCCAATTTTGGGGGTCACAGCTAGTGCTTCATTTTTGTGGTGTTCTTGTTTATTTTTGTTTATTTGTCCTTTCTGCGTCATAGTGTATTCATTTATTTTACATCTTGACATTCCGTGTTTTTTAACCTTTTTATTCAATAACACGTCAGTCACCCCTTTTCTCTTCTCTCTTTGGTTTGTATTGTCTGCCGCTGTTATTCAAGGCTCGACCCATCTGTACTTTAAGGGTACTTTACTTGTGTT
>MJUU01048188.1:86415-101126 GCA_002080025.1 Modiolus philippinarum | reverse complement strand
TATGTCAACAGGTAATTATTAAATAAACATGTCATCACCAATAATCAGATTAACAGGTAATTGTCACACCTTTGTTGATTGCCAATCACGAATTAATTACACTTCTGCTGATGTGTTAAAGTCGATTCAATAAATCTGTCCCTACCTGAACTTCCTGACCAATCAAATGCAATGTTGTTGTGACTGATTCGTAGTTTGCTTCTACATCAATATTTGACAGTTCCTTTGTAAAAAGATGACACAATGCTACATTGTGTATGAATGTATACAATATTTTGTCTGTAACCATCTACATTTGATGACATTGTGTTTTATTTAACACAGAAGCTGACAAAAGATATACACGTCACAAACTGACGGTGGGGACAGATTTATTGAATCGGGTCCAAAAGGTTGTTACTTGAAACATATGCGAGGGAAGCATTTAAAATGGAGATTTTGAGAAGTAATTTCACTTCTAACATGATATTTCCTTTTAATTTCTACATTTTTGGTACTTTCATTTCTACTTACTCACCGATCGCGCATGCTTGTAGGTAAAATTAATTTTGAGATCGATAAAATTCAATATTACTGTAAACAAAATTATATTTCATTCCCACTGAATTTTCTAAGTGTCCCAAGAAGTCTTTAAAATTTTAACTTGAACGCAATGCATCTATAGCTGTTTCCGTTTTTGTTTGAGGTTAAAACACAGGTGTCATTCTGGTTTACTTTCATTTTTGTCATCGAAGGAAACGTCAACTGAATTTCAACATTTGGACATCACTTCAGTTAATAAACATGAATTATCATCCGAATGAAGTTCTTTCCTAACCTCAGTAATCAAAATATAAGGCCGATATCAAATGCTTGCTTTGAATACCTAACTCAAAATCGCCATCATTGAAAAAAACGGGGGTTAAGACGATGTCAAAATTTTCATTCACATTTTTTACCCACCAAAAATGACTGAAATGGGATGGGAAAATTTCCGGATCCCTGCGTACAACTGTCTAAACCTGACAAATTCTTCAGTCCAAGAGGGGTTCAGTTTAGACAGTTGTCACTGTATAATAACTTAAGATTCTGATGAAGTCAGATCTATTTAAAATACTGTGGAAGTACTTTTATTCGTGGACATCAATTTTCGTGCTTTTGATAAATATCACTGTTTCGTTCGCACTTAAATTCGTGGTTTTTGAATTCAATGTAAAAAAGACATTTCGTTGGGAACTTAATTTCATGGTTTTAGCCAATAGGGAATTCCACGAAAATTGGAACCCCACGAAAAATAATACTTTTACAGTATCTGAATTTCTCTAATTTCTAGCAAATTTAACCAACGCCTGACCGATGTGATAAAAATGTTTCTCGTCACTAGTGAGAGAACAACTGGCGTGGAATTTCCCGCCAAATCTATTCGGAACACAATCCTCGGTGTTTTACATTATGTCATTAGAGAAAAAGTTTCTACAACTTAAACACGTTAATTATGAAATTTCTCACATCTTGTTAAATAAATTTTCAAATGTTTAAAAACTCGGCAAGCCTCATTTTCAAACATTTGCAAAATTTATTTAACTCGATGTGAGAAATTTCACAATCAACTTAGTTCTCGTTATAGAAACTATATATCTATCCTTTCAAGTTGTTGATTAACATAGTTCTACTGGCGAATGGGTTAAACTTTAAAAGTTCCAGCTTTATCAAGAATTTTATGTTTAACTCTTGATACAGTAGAACTATGATAATCAATGACTTGCAAATGATAGATTTTATTTCTCTATTTCTGAAATTAATGACATTCTTCTGTGTTTTAGTTTCTACCCCACTGCGTGCCTCTACAATCAATAGATAAGTTTCCAATTGGTGAATTTTCCCGGAAAATTTTGATGTCACTATATAGATTTTTAGACGTCACAATGTAACATGATGCAATTTACTCCGATTGAGTCAATCGGGGCAATTCATTCATAAACAGAAGCTGGAAACTGGTCTATGCTAAGATGTCACTGCATATGAAATTTACATTGCTTAGAAATCAACAAAAGCATATCGATCTTGGATGATCCAAGATACATTGCTTTATACTCGAAATAAATTTATCTAAGGTATATTATGCTATTTCAAGAAAAGTTGGGACCTTTTCAGTATCCAATGAAATCGCGAGATCAATTTATCCACATGGATAAGTTAGAAAACACTTTGATCTCCTACAGAATGAACTTGACGAGAACAGCATTAGAATAAGAGAAATATGTTTCTCTAATTTCTATCCAGTTTTCACATTTCCTGCATGGTGTGGAAACATTTGTTCTCCTCTCTAGAGGAGTTTTGTGAAATTTCCCGCCAAATTTTTCGGAACACAATCCTCATTTTTTATAGCTTATAAATTTTTCATCCAGTCATTAGAGAAACAGTTTCCAAAACTTAAACACATTAATTATGAAAATTCTTATATCTTGTTAAATAAATTTTGAAATGTTTAAGAGCTCGGCAAGCCTCGCTTACAAACATTTGCAAAATTCATCTAACTCGATATGAGAAATTTTATCATCAACTAGTTCTCGTTATGGAAACTGTATTTCTTCTCTCAGAGATAATGTCGTTCTCTGACAGTGATTGGTTGAAATTCAACTATCTCTAGTGTAGAAATGTCGTTTTTCACTTGATGCTGTTTTGGAATCTATATTTCTCTTGCATAATTTAATACATACCACAATCTGTAATCTGTGCAATAAGAGATATCAGTTTACATTTACAAAGTTGGTATGACCCAAACAATTAGTTGTTTTTCTGTGTTTTAATTTGCCTGAAAAAGTCAAATTTATAAGCAATAAAAATTTTCAAATGCAAAACCAGAAACCAGTTGAAAAAGATAAAATATAAGTATAGGTTACGTGTGAATAGAGGTTTAAAATTTGTAAAATTTCCCTCTTTCATGCTAATGAGGGGTTAAGAGCAAAATGTGTGGCACATTTTACTTGATTTTATGTTTTTCTGTCACTTCCTATACACTTTTTTAGACTTATTGACATTTACCCCATTTCCTTTCTTTTTCATATTTATGTCTGAATAATTTACATTGTATTACAAAATGCAAATAACATAAGCTAACATTCATGGAGAAGCATTTGAAACAAAATTCCATTAGCCATTTATCTTCATGCACAAAACATGGATACAACTTTTAGCTTGATATGCATCAAGTACAAGAATAAGTTTATTGAAAAAAGTATCTTTAAGAATTGTATAGAAATCTCAACTGATGTAACTAAAGCACTTTTTGTCCAATCCCATGGCAAAAATACTCATGAAATGACATCTTAGCTGAAATACATGTATAGCTATAAAGATGACGTTACATTTTAATAACAATGCAAAGGCTAAAAAATGTCTGCTAAGAAGAGCAGGAAAAAGGTAGCATTTTTCTTCTACTAAGCTTAAGACTTTTTCCTATTACAAAGGAAATAATTCATAGTTTTCATTTTACAAAAGGAAATCTATATTTGCAAATATTTTAGCCCTCACTGTTTTTACTTCCTTTGAAAAATTTTCTTTGTTTAACATAAAATACATATATATTTTAAAAAAATAGAAATATTGAAAAGTATATGATTTTCTCTGATTTTTATTTTCTATTTTTTTTCCTAACAATTAAGCTAATGTAAGTAAACAAAGGTGTAAAATTGACATAATGTCCAATGATAAATAGAAATTCAAACTTTGATCTGCAGAAGAGTACTAAACACAGTTGATCTGCAGAGACTCCAATGCCATGGGTTTCTCAAACCCTTTTTGTTGTCCCTACTGTAAATCGAGATATTTTGGATATAGTTTTAGGCCATAAAAAAATAATTTATTGGTTCACAGGCCCTCCCTCATCTAGTTTGAGGCTTGAAAAAAGCCCCTCATTCACCCTATTTTTTGCCATTTCAATAAAATAAAAACTAAAAATCACCTCCCTCACTACATTTTTGGTGGTTTTTACAATGTAAAAAGCTACCTCATCTATTTTTTGGCAAATAAAAAGATAAAAAAAATCATCTCCCTCCCTCATCATTTTAAATGAAAAATTGCCTGAGAACCAATTAATTAATTTTGTATGGCCTTATTTTGGCGTTTTTGGCACTTACTTTCAAAGCGCCAAAATTAACACACCAACATTTATAACGCTAAAAAATTAAACATGCTGAAATAAAACATATACATTTTAGCACAAAGCTGCCATAATATCCCTACACCAAACACAACAAAATCCCAATTTACAGCATACTAAACTTTTAACATACATGTAGTTCAGCCTCTGTATCAAGAATATCCCTCTAACTCGAACTGTTTACATTGGTCCTTTGGGTGTCTGAGCCATTGAAGTTCGCCTGTTCATGTATATATCATGTAAATATTTTTTTTCCACAGACTTTCAAATTATAATAGTTCCAAAGAGACAGAACTGTGTAAACAACAAATAAAAAAGCAAATGTAAAAATATATCTGATGAGTGAATTAAAAAATCTACTTTTTCAAGTCGGTGATAATAATTCTATAGCCATAATAACCTTCAGCCTGAACTCTTCTGCTAAAACTTTTAAATTGAAGAAATATATGTATATGTTTGATACTCAACAGCTTGCAAAAGAAAGATTTTGCTTCTCCAATTCTACAACTACAGTAGCAATACTTTACAAGTTTCTGAATTTCTTCCCCAAATATGTACCTCTCCAACTGGAACTGTGACATACATATTGCAGATCAAACATTACAGATGCTGAAATTAACATTGTACGGTACATTTATATCATAAAAATTAAATGTGTGAATCTTTCCAAAATTAATACAAAAACTGAAAACAGTATACCCCTATCCCCAATGGGAGGCAGGGGTATAATTACAGTGAAAGTGAAGAGAATTGTAGCAAAGTGGGCAAATAAAGATGTTTCATACCAGTCAATCAAGATGTTTTATATTTATAGATCATTATGATACCCAAAAAATTCAAGTCAAAATAAGCTTTTGCAACAATCAAGCTTTCCTTGTAAGTTGTATGTGATAAACAATGAAAGCCTGGTATTTTCTCTATTATTCTGCTAAAACTTGTAAGCCGAGTAGCAGACTACATGTACATAGGGCATTTCATTTTTGATACGGACTTATCACGGACAGGATCAAGTGAGCCCGTTTGCGTGTCAGTGGCAAAAACAGAATTTCATATATTTCTTTTATCGGTAATTCACACTCGGTCACTCTGCTTAGGGAGCAGGGTGGCTGAATGGCTAAGGCGCTGGACTTTAGATCAAGAGGCTTGACACCGCTGTGAGGGTTCGATCCTCACACGTGTCATTGGTTCCAGGTACCTACCCTAGCTTGAGGGTTCCACAGATTTTCCACAATGGAATATCGGGCTTTCCTCCCTCACAAAACCTGCGACCGAGCAAGAACGGCATCAGCGCCAACAGGTTAAAAAAATCTCGCTGTAGGTTAAAAAGCTTGTATAGAGCTTATGTTAATTGTTAAGTTGTGTTCACTGATGTCAAATAAAACTTATCTTTACATTTACCTTTTACATTTACAAAATGATAAATAGAACTCTATAAAAAATGAAATAAACAGAAAATTTCTATTTAGCACAGTCAATCTTTTGTTTATTGCAGCAATTTATTGTGCATTCTTCATTCAACATATAACCCATATGAATACAACAAACAGTACCAAAACATGATGTCAGCATAGCAACCTGCAAGTGACGCTTAAATAGTGACCCGATAATTTGTGAAAATATCCAGATCAAAGGAAATTCATACAAATTACCGATAAATTATAATACAAATGTAGTTGAAAGAAACACTTAGTCACATAAGAATGTACTCTACATCATGGAATTTATTATTACAGTGAAACCTGTCTAAATTGAACAATTTCCGGACTGTAGATTCAGTTTAGACAATTCTTGTTTATACAAATTGAACTAAAATTTACCATAAATTATCTGGTCTTGTTTAAGAAAGAAATTTTTGGGTAAAATAATGGTTCAGTCTTGAAGGTTTCTGTAAATTGATAATTAAAAGCAGGTTTAAGGTGAAGTCAGGATTCAGTATCTGCAGATTTCAGGTTTAGTCCTGGTTTAGTTTAGACAGGTTTCAGGTTAAGTCATGGTTTAGTATAGGCAGGTTTAAGCTTTAATATAAGTCAGGTCCAGTTTAGACAGATTTCTGGGTTTGGTTTATACTGGTTTCTGATTTATGTCACTGGTCAATTCAGACAGATTTCTGGTAAAGTCAAGGTACAGGTAAGACAGGTTAAAAGAAAGTTAAGTCAGGGTTCAGTTTAGACTTGTTTATGGTCAAGTCAAGATTCAACTCAGACAAGTTTTGGGACAAGTTTTTGGTTGAGTCATTATTCAGTTTGGACGGTTTCTGTTTTAGCCAGGGTTCAGTTTTAACAGGCTTAAATTTAGACATGTTTCATTAAATAATGATACAGTTGAATGATACACAGTTTTTTAAACACTTCATCATTCCTCATATCAAAAACATAACAATTTTAATTATACAGTAAAACCTGTTTTGAGAGACCGCCCCTTGGGCCAGGAAAAAGTGGTCTTTCAAGACAGGTGGTCTTTCATAGGAGGTCTGCTATTTTCAGTCATCAATTTTTCTAAAAGATGTGTACATATTTTACATAGTATTTGTGCAATAACATTCCTCTGAATTATTTCTCTAAAGAAGTTTCTGGATTCTATTACAAAAAAAAATGAAATACTTTTCTTTACCTTATTTCAAAAAAGTCACAATGCACATAATATAGAACAAAATATTTTTATTACATGTAGGTAAAATTAATTTGTTCATTTAAAATTGCATAATGAAAGGTAAACAATAATCAATAAATGTGTCAAACTCAATTGACAGAGGACAAGCCATACAGGTAATTAAAGGATAATTGTCACAGTTGAGTAATAAGTGAATATAATTGTTTTCTCTGTATAAAGGAATTAATTAAGAGTGTTGAGGTTCTCACACAATTATTTTATGATAAGTTTTTTAACCTAACAAGGATATTTATTCATTCATATTTTCTGAGATTTTTGGTTCATGGTTCACTCATTCATATTTTCTGAAATGTTTGGTCTATGGACATACCATAAAAAATTACTAGTTACTTCCCCTGACATGGCTTGTTTTGTAAACAAACTTATTTTGAGACTCTCAGAGCATTTTTTAAATAATAAAAGTTATAACTGGCATACAGTGGTCAAAAGTAGAGCACATACAACACTCTGGATGTTATTTTATTGGGATGAAGTAAAGAAAAGGAAATTTCAATGAGACTGACAATTTGCAAATTACCGGCGATGTCAGTCCTATATGCATCAGTGTGCACTTCAAAACCAACTTTTCTGGTCATTAAAAGACAATAGACTTGTGTCAAAATCAACTATCCTCCCATTGTATTTGAAGAAGCATTTCAGGTATACCGAAATTGGTCATTTTTAAGTTATTTTTTAACACTTCCGGTTCAGTTGTTGAACGATGATTTGTTAACTCGTATCGTCTTTTTAGACAACTTTAAGATATTTTTTAAAAAGTGGTCGCTCATAACAGGCTGTATTTGCATTTTATGCACCTTTTTACTGTACCACCATTCTTCTTGTCGTGACTCTCATCTTTATTTTTCTGTACAGATATTCATTGTTTATGTCAATCATTCTCCTGAAATACAAAAAAAAATTTTGAGCAAAACAGTTCTAAAAAATTAACTACTGATATTTACAATTTGAAATAACAATGGTATATACAAACCAATGAAATTTCCCAATGGACTTTTGTCTCATTTAGTTTAGTGACTCCCAGATCTAAAACATATTTTAGTTTACTGTCATACAAACATTTTGATATCAAGTGTACTGTAAAAAGACATAAAATTAAGCATACTGCCATATGAAAAAACATTTTTTTTTTTAAATTTTGGGATTGTAGTAATACATGGCGGTGCATAGTATAATTTACTGGTAAACAAAGTATATTTTTATGCCTGGATGTACCTTTGTGCTAGAGGTCAGTTCCTGTATTTTAACAAATTTATGACATATTTTATCTATGGTTTAAAGTTAAAAAATAGATCATTGCATCAAGATTTTGGATTCCAATTTCATTCAATCAATAGGTTTGGCATTATTCTAACTTTTCTTTTCTAATCTGTCAATGTCTTGTTGTTAAAAGTAAGACTGCAAGTCAACCATGTTGGTATTGAAATATGGCATTCATACTATATCCATGGTATACTGTATCATACATATATCAGAGTATTGGACTATTATGAATACTGTAGAATTTAATATTACTTCTTTTTATTTTTGTGGTTTCCAGCTCCTGCAAAATATTGTTGTTTTGTGTTCTGTCTGTTTTTTTTCCCTTATTGCTTCTGTTATCTCCCCTTATACAATATTTACGTGTATATACAGTAGAACTTCGATGGATCAAACTGCAATAACTCGAACACCATGTATCTCTTTATTCCATTTTGTGGTCCCTTTGTTCGAATTTTAACATAGTTCGACCTCGATATCTCGAACACCCCTTTGGCTCCAACTGTTTTCATTGGTCCCTTGGGTGTTCGAGCCAACAAAGTTTAACTGTATATTGTTATGTTTTTTTAACTTTTAAATTTGAAATTCCCCCTTTGGCTGTGATATATATTTATTATTGCTAATTTGCACAATTTTCAATTGTTCATGGGCACGATAATTCTATTATCACTGCACTGCGCTGATATGAACATATTATCGTCAATCTCTATTGGACGTTAGCAACAGCGTATTAATATGACGTCGCGTGACGTTTAGTGACAAAAATAATTCCAAAAAAGAAAGCGCTACATTCAACCAAAAATAATATGTTCAACTAACTAAAATATTTCATTGGAAAATGAAACGTATATCCGATATTTTCAATAACAGAATTAGCGATAAAAATACTATTAGTAATTTGTTTTGCTCGGATGGATTTCTCAGCTCTCATTACATCTCGTGCTGTCGCACTCCATGCAATACAAGCAGAGAATTCCATTCTCGCAAAACAAATTACTAATAGTATATATTTAATTATAATTAAACATGATCCAGTATGACCTACAGTTTCACAGGAACAATAGTTCATGATGTATAAAGTATGTCATATATTGCATAAAAAAATTCTGCCATCAAGTGTGGTAGCTTCTAAAACCAGAACATAACCTGTTTCTAATGTAAATAATCATCTGCTTTGAAAGACTATTTAAAACAACAAAGATCAAAGTGCAGTTAGCTTGTATATTTTAACTGTAAGTGTACTAACATTATATTATTACAATTAATCTGAATGTAGTGATAAACACTAACTGACAAAGTCTAAGTAGAGATCAGTTAGGACGTAGTCATTTTGTATTAAATTGCAAATTGGTATTTTTATAGTGCATCTAGTGAATGAGTCATATTTTCTTTATCTGCAGCATTCTAAGAAGTATTTGTTGAGAAAAAGGCCTAAAAACGAAGAAATTCAAAGTAAAATAATATTGTTTTCTATCAGAAAGCTCAAGAGCATTAAAAAAATGACAACAAGTTTGGTGCTGACTGGTATATCAGTATTTATTTTATATTTTATTAAAATTTCAACATCTTCCAATCTTAATAAAATGTGTGGGGTAAAATAAAAGGACACTTAAACATCTATTTTTACATCTTTAGTAAGTTAAATATTGCAAATATAAAAAAAATATAAATAGCTCATCAACAATTTACTGATCATGTGATTTGTTGACAGTTATGGCGGCTTATGAAATATTCGTAATGGTGTCGTAATGGTGACATGAAAATAGCAATTTTTGGCAGAAAGACACTTTCCTTAACAGCAAAGCATTTTTCAATTCATAACCACCTATCTAAATCCCAAAATATAACAACAATATGTTTTATTTAAACTGTGCCTAACAATTGATCTTTAGGGAACTTGGTCAATTCTTCAAATCATATAGAAGTGTATTATCAACACCCTCAAACCCTACCATACAAGCCTTTTTACAGTATTTTAACATATAGTTTTTACAGTAATTTTTTTTAAAGAGCAAAAACACTGTCCCAAAAGATGTTGAGTCTAGGATATGTTCCATCCTATGGCCCTCACGATAGCATCATAGAAAGATACATGTATGACTTGTCAGTGTGCCAAATAAAAATGGACAACTTCAGCTAGATTTCACATCTTCATTAATTTGAAATAACTGAAATTAACTTTACCTTCTGTTAAGGGAGTACGAGTGTTAGAAATTTTGTAATTAGAATGAAAACGCTGACCTTTTGTTTTGAAAAGCTTTGCTAATAGAACAACATAAGCAAAAAATTTTGAAAATCCATGAGTAATTTTTTGAGATATAAGATGTCAAAATTTCGGCGGGAAACAGTTCTCTCTAGAGTTTTCCTTCAATTTCCATAAGCTGTTTATATGCCTTAAAATATATGAAAATATAATTGGAAGTTGGTAAAATTTTATACACTGTATATTTTAAGCAAATTTATGTGATCTATGACCAAGAAAATATGATACATGTGCAAAAAAAATTAGCTCTGTTGAAATGGATAAAACCTGAGGATTTCGAATGCTTCTGAAATCTGACACTCATACTCCCTTAATTGGATTGAATCATTGAAAATGTGACAAAAATCATTGTCAAACCAATTTTATGTATGTGATTGAACTATAAAATTATGTTGTTGCTACGTTATGTCCATCCAATAAACTATCCAGTACAGATATACCGTGATAATATTAGATTACTTTAAGTTCCTTAGAGTGATATATAGATTAAGGCTTAATAAATTGTATGTGAAGCAAGTACTACTAATGTTATTAGTAGCTGTTGTTGAATGGACATAAACCATAATTTTAATCAGACAGTTATGAAATTAAATATCCTTTAAGTGCACTAATCAGAAACAACAAAACAAAGTGAAAAGTGAAGGCAAATACCATTAAACTAACAGTAACATTAAACTAACAGTAACAGCTGACCTCAGGTATGCCAAAACTAGAGGTACTGTGGACTGTTGGGCCACAAAATGATATCCCCAACTCAACATGGGAGTAGATGCCCATCAAACCTGAATTCAATGCTTACAAACAAATTGCTTTCAACAAAACTAATTTGAAGAGGCAGTGATAAGAAGTTACAAAGAAAAAATTCCTAAAATTGAACAAAGATGTCAAAAATTAGGTAAGTTGGTAAACAGGAAATAGATGTCCAGCAAACCTGAACCTACTTGTGGTCTTTGGACATTGTTCCAAACAACAAGATAGAATTTCAAGTAGTAGTGATTAGTAGTAACTGAGAAAAAATGTTAAGAAAAATTTCAACAAATGACAGAATATGTCCAAAAATTAAGTACATGTATTAAAGTCAATAAACAGGAACTAAAAGTTCTGTAAACCTGAATTCCCTACTTTCTGTATGGGACATCAGTTTAAAATTTCATAAAAAATTTCAAGTGGCAATGATTAGTAGTTACTGAGAAAACTGTTACAATGAGTTTCTACAATAGATGAAAGATGTAGAAATATTAAAGCAAGTCAGTAAACAGGAAGTAGTGAAAGTTGGTAAACAGGTAGTAGATATCCAGCAAACTTAAAATCCCTCTTTATGATATGGGACATCGTTTAAAACTTGTATACATTTAAAAGACAGTGATTAGTAGTTACAGTGAAAACTGTTACAAAAAATTTCTACAACTGACAGAATGATGTCCAAAAATTATTATATTGGTAAACAGGAAGTAGATGTCCGTCAAAACAGAATTCGCTGCTTGTAGTATGGGACATTGTTTTAAGCTTGCATACTAAATTTCAAGTGGAAGTGATTAGAAGTTATTGAGAAAACTGTTACAAAAAGTTTCGACTATTGACAAGAGTTATGGAAAAATTAAGTAAGTTGGTAAACAGGAAGTCCTGCAAGCCTGAAATTGCTACTGGCGGAATGGGTAATTGTTTCAAGCCTGTATAGAAAATTTCAAGCCATGTTAATTACATTTCATGCATATTCATTTAAATTCCGCCAATTTGATAGGTGAACATCACTCATGGGGCATATTAATGTGAAGTTGCAATTCCCATGAAACACATTTGATCATATGACCATGTTGCGGATGAATTAGTAAAAATAAAATCCCATTGTACATGATGTACTATCCTTTGAATAAATTTGTTTTTTATGATTTCGTTTCAAATGTAATTATAAGAATTGAATGCATTATTTTGAAGTTTCATAGGGATATGAAAGTGTTGACCGGGCGCACATTTTCAACATGAAGAGCGGTAAAATGTGCTTCGGTCAACACTTTCATACACCAATGAAACTTCAAAATAATGCATTCAATTCTTAAATGATTAATAGTTTCTGAGATAACTGTTAGGAAAAGCTGTTTGCTATCTAAGACAGACCTACAGATAGATCAAGTGATTATTATATTCCCCCTGAACTTCGTTAGTGGGGATATAACAAGCAAATATCAGTCAATTATGTGAAACTGAAAAAAAATTTTCATCAATACAATGACTATTGTTGATATTTACCCCAATTATTGCTATAGGACCATTTCTTGTGCCAATACAAATTCCATCATTTCTTTTCTTCCTTTCCTAAAAAATTCAGACTCAAATACATCTGGAGGTCTGAAACAGTAAACTTCCATATACTTAATAAAAAAAAAAAATCCCACCATATATAATGTATCCTTTAGGTTGTCAGAAACACTTGTTTATGTGTATATTATGAAAACACATTTTTTCTGTTCAGACTTAAATTCTGTGCCAATTGTTACTTTTAAACATTACAATAACACTGCCATTCATAAAAGACAAACAGGAACAGTTTACTGCATTCAATGAATTTTTTTTTGTCTCCTTACTCTTAGTCAGGGGCCTTTAACATTGGTTCTCTATTCACTGTTTTGAGTGTTTACATCAGTATGAAGAAATAAAGGGATATGATGTAAATGTAAACTGGAAAAAATCCCTACCAATACATGAAGAACAACAATAAAAGCGTTGTTCCTTTGCTCGTTTTTTACCATGTATTTGTAGAGACTTTGTCTCATGTGCATTTACTCCATATCCTTTCATTCACCATGGTAAGATTTAGCAAATTTGTCAATGCTTTTTTTGTTCTTCATTTTAAGTCAATACAAGGTCTCCTGTCTGTAAAGCATCATGTTATGTTATAGCCCATTGTTCACAACAGATTGTTTGTAGTGTACATGGCTGAAGGTACATGTTTACATAGTTCAATTTGTGGGCTTAAGGTAGTACGGGAGTTTAAAATTGCGCATCATTCTTGCGCATGTGACTTAAAATGGAATTCACTATTGGAACGTTGCCAAAACCATTTTCAATGTCTTACAATAGTTAAATTTGATGAAATATGAACCTTTTATTAAGTAACCACGCAAAATATTGAACCTTTCAGCTAACTCCTGTTCTATTAAAGGGAGATAATTTGTATAGAAATAATAGGAAAAAATTAGTTTTTTGCGATTTATTCAAAAATAAGTTCGGTGACCCCCAAATTTTTTTCATGGAAATTGAAGGACAGTATATAAGCTATTAATTTACCAAATCTAAAAAAATTCTATCTGATGTAACTAAAATAATTTAAAATTTTGTTAAAATTGGCTAATTTTCGCTATTATTTCAACCAAAATAGCAGATTTTTACATTTCATATTTCATTCTTATATGGCCGGTGACCCCTTATTTTTATTTCATTTTTTGTATGCTCTAATAACAAAGGGTAAATCATGAAAAAATAAGGAAATTCTATCTGACAGAATTTTAGACCCCCGTACCACCTTAAAAGGGTTTTCTGTGTAATGTTGGTATGGCTCAATGTTGAATGACAAATGCAGATCTTTTTTAATACAAAGTTTGTAACATATAGGTGAATTTGTTGCGTAATGTTTGCTCAATATATTATTCCAATTCTATAAAAATTTCAGGTATATTCCAGTTTTACTTCAAATGAGTGTCAGATTACTATAGGTATAATTGTAGTTGTGTTGGCTTACCATTTTAGAATCATTACATCCAAAAATTACAGAGAGTAGTTATAGTGATCCAAACATTTCCAATGATTATTTGTTTCATCTGTCTAAATAGTATTCTTTGACTGATTGATTGGTGTTTATATGCTCTCAATGCACCACTTAGTATAGCGCAAAGTAACTCATATATAAAAGATGTCAGATTTATATGGTAGGCTTCTTATTTTACTAGATGTTTTGTTTATAAAATTTATTCACTGCAAAGCACACATGTAAAAAATGTATGGATTTTCCACTTAGGTAAAACCTTGAGATTATTGTATTTATCTTATTTTAATTTCTATTTCTTTAACTAAAAGCTTACCCATTCGAGACTAAATTGTCTTCGCTTTTTTGACTGCTTCTGTAAAGTTAGAAAATGACTTCTTATCAACATACAGTCCCTGAAATAAAACAAATACAGATATTACAGAAATAAAAGCCTTCATAGAGTACAGAATGATTTGGACAAGTTTGACAAAATGCGAGTGTGTATTATCTTTAACTAGAGTAGGGAAGTAAAATTTCAGTCTTACTGTCTTCTACACTGAATTCTTCTGCCTCAATGGTGCAAATATAACCTATTTATCATTTATCTTTTTTATTTGGACTTTTATTTTTATTTTTTT
>MJUU01048188.1:71231-86370 GCA_002080025.1 Modiolus philippinarum | reverse complement strand
CAGGGATGGCTCTGGCTTCTGAATATCTGTCGCCAGAAAAATCGCCAACTTGTATTTTTTGTCGCCAATTACAAAAATTTGTCGCCAATTAGGAAGCATCCAATTGGTTTTCTAGGTTGGACGATAGACTTTTGTGTTCTTTCTTCCACACTAAATGAATAGTTCTATTGTGTCTTGTTTTGTTTTGATGGCACAAATTCTTTTATCATTTACATGCTTTGCTGTTTCAGTTCGAATCGTATGCTTAACATTCCTTGTTTTCTGCCTTTTGCGGGTACTGTTTTCAAACATTTCAGTTATGTCCTTCAAAGTCGTTAATGTTTCATCTGCAGACAGATGTTTTTATTCCCCTCACAATGAGGAATTTTTTTCTTTTCTTTTACATGCTTTGTTGATTTGATATGTGGTACTCTTTACTGTCTTCAGCAATACTCTTTACTGTTTTCAGCAATAACTGCATCTTCCACTGTCATGTCATTGTGGACTTTTCTTTGGATTTTATGACACTGTTATCACCCCAATGGAGGGAGAAAAGGTTAAGTTGTATTATGTTTTTTAGTGCCTGTCAAGTTTCAAATAAATAGTTTATCTTTAAATAGGTCAATAAAAGTATTAATCAAAAATTGAATTTGCAATTATTTGAATAAAGTTTGTTAAACTTCAATATTTTCCCTTAAAATTAGTTCAATTTTATATTTTATAAGACTTGATATACAATTTTTAGTAAAAAGTAACACTCAAAGCCTCTTTAATTTCGTTTTCACAACATAGAAAAGGGGAAGTAACTCAACTTCATAATTGCATAATCTAATCCGTTTGTTTTCGTGAACATTTATGAAAATAAGAAGTGATATTAAACAAAAAAAAAAAAGAAAAATATTAAATTTTAGAGTATAATAATACTCTTTCAATTCCTTTGATTGGGCTTGTATCTGTCACAAGTCATTTTGGCACGTGCACAGGTAAATAAACAGGTAATGCAATCAACAGATGACCGGAAATAATCAATGGACTACAATATTGTTGCCAGTGGCTATGAATTGACATTTAATTATTACCTATGATTATTTTAACAACAAAAATCATGAAAGGTTTCAACTAAGAAGGGTAAAAATTGGATTAATACCGGCAAGTTGATTTGAAAAACGTTGTCGCCAAAAAAATCGCCAGGAACGATTTTTTGTCGCCAGAATGAAAATAAAATCGCAAACTGCGACATTGGCGAAGCCCAGCGCGAACCCTGATAAAAGATGTCAGATTTATATGGTAGGCTTCTTATTTTACTAGATGTTTTGTTTATAAAATTTATTCACTGCAAAGCACACATGTAAGAAATGTATGGATTTTCCACTTAGGTAAAACCTTGAGATTATTGTATTTATTTTATTTTAATTTCTATTTCTTTAACTAAAAGCTTACCCATTCGAGACTAAATTGTCTTAGCTTTTTTGACTGCTTCTGTAAAGTTAGAAAATGACTTCTTATCAACATACAGTCCCTGAAATAAAACAAATACAGATATTACAGAAATAAAAGCCTTCATAGAGAACAGAATGATTTGGACAAGTTTGACAAAATGCGAGTGTGTATTATCTTTAACTAGAGTAGGGAAGTAAAATTTCAGTCTTACTGTCTTCTACACTGAATTCTTCTGCCTCAATGGTGCAAATATAACCTTTTTATCATTTATAGTTTTTATTTGGACTTTTATTTTTATTTTTTTTAATTTTTGCTGTAGCCCCCCTCTATGGGCAACAGCAAAAATAAAAAAATAAAAATAAAAGTCCAAATAAAAAAGATAATTCTAATATGGCTCTCGTTAATCGTCAACCAGTATAATACTCGATAACCGTATATTTCGCACACGCGCAAATGGTGTCGGAATATGAGTAAACTGGATGAAAAACAACATTTTTAAAAAAATTTTGTTCGTCTAAGTTTAAGAAGAAATAAAAGTTGAGAACAAGTTTTAAAAAAAATCATGCCATTCAGACACGCCAAATGTGTATTTTCTTGCTTTCGATTTGAATTTTGAACTTGCATCTGTTTGAAAACGTCAGAATGTGTATTGTGACGTCATAGACACAGACAACAATGGAGACGGGAAATCCGCCTTCTCTTAGGTCGCTACAGAATGGAAAATTTCGTTTTCTGCCATATTAGAATCGAAATAATTCATGGCAGGTATATGGTTATTGTCATTTAACCATGGCCTGGGTCTTTATATTCGTAAATTTAACCCCTCGCTAACGCTCTGGGTTAAATTCGAATATAAAGGCCCAGCCCATGGTTAAATTTCCAATAACCATATACCTGCCATGAATTATTTCTTAAATGATGAATGGGTAATATTTGCACCATAGAGGCAGAAGAATTCAGTCTAACTGTCTTCCAACTCTGAAACTCAGTAAATGAAAGCTGATCAAATGATAGAAACCCTAACTTAACAACATCAGTTTCTATATAGTTAATCATGTAAAGGCTGAATAACAAGTTATAAGTAGAAGCTGAGAGAAATGTGACCCAAAATTAATATAACACTACATCATCTAAAACAGGAAGATACATGTATAATAGGTTCCCTTCAACCAACTACCGGTATATAAGAATTGAATTCCACGTTTGATATCAATTCCTTTTTGTAAAAGCTGAGAAAGTTTCTGTTACACTTAACAAAGTCTCATATTGTCAGACAGTGAGTGAAGATCAGACAGGATTGACAATAAAAAGTCCCATGTAACTAACCATGCAGAGGTTGAAAACCAAGTTTGAAATTAATTGCTCCATTGCTCCAACAATAGCTGACAAAATGTGACAAAAATTTTCTTTAAAATAATAATTTGTAATTAAGTCCACATGCCTTTTTAAGGATGTACTCTGGTACAGGCCGATAAGTGATTAGTTTTAAACAAAAGAAATGGAACTCTTCATTAAACGAAACAAAAAAGGTCTACTTAGATTTAATTTTCGTAGTTACAAATTCAAAAATGATTCTAATGAAAAAATTAAATGATTTTTTAAATTGTGTATTTCATTAAGGTATAGAAATAATGTAAATGTTTGTCGTTTAGTTGTAAACTTTGCAATTAGTGCGTAAATTGCGGTTTAAGTGGACTGAAGTGGGTGTCTATCAATTTGGATGAATCAAATATACATCCCTGGATTTTCTCCAAAATTGGCATACTGATTCATAAAGAATTGATCGATACGTATGCAAAATTTCATTTCCGCCCTTCCACGCAAATTCCCAGAATAAAACCCCAAAGTTCGTGGAGTCTGCTACAATACTGGCTCTATTTTTANAAATGAAATCGAATTTACCTATATACGTCATGATTTCAACTTAGGGGCAGAGGCCCATTCAGGTAATCGTAATTTGATTTTTTGTCTATAGTTTGTTTTATTGTTTTAAATAGAACAATAAACATTCGACTACTGTTCCAATAAATATTTAGATACAGAAATCTCGAAACATTCCCATTAATTTCAAATAATTTTATCATGATGGGGTACATTGATCCCTGTGAGTGCCTCGGCAGTGTTTATAAATAACATTTACCGCCAAATAATGAACACAATGGAAGGTACAACCCTCACTTATACCTTGGTTACGGGATATCATTTTGGATCTTTGAAATATACATCTTTGAAATCAATTATTTCACTTTTCCCCTTCAAGATTAATTCTTTGACTATCTTTTAATACAGAAATTGTGTCCGCCCCCGGTAATTTTTTGCCTTTCAATAATATCTATTTTGTCGCCAGGTTAATTTTAGTGTGGTCGCAGTGAAGACATTTCACATCAACTATAAACAATTGAACGTGCAATAGCAGGCAAATTGTTAACTTTATTTTGTAAATGTTTTGTTTTACTAAATGGATTGTTTCTTTGTGATTTAGATACCCGAACAAGCTAAATATCCAGCCGTTACTATGCACCATCAATAGACGGCGTGTTTCTAAAATATCGCTGATGAAGTAGACGCCCACCTCATTAGCATGTTTAGAAGGGAGATAATTTCACACAATGACTTTTCGGACTGGGTAAGGAGCCAAAATTTCAAAGTATTTTTTTTTTTTCATACCTTGATTTTTGCAATGCTTTTACCCTTTAAATTCAATATATTAAGAAAAATTCATAGGCTGATGTGCAAATATTTTGCTACAGATATTTGAAAGTGACCAATTTTAGCACTTTTGCTCATTCTTAGGCATTTTTGCACATTTTGACTATTTTCATTGAAAAAATCTAGCTTAGAGTATTAAACTTTTTCTCATACTTTGTGAAAAGCTGTAAATAGAAGGAATGAACAAATTCAGCCCCCAGAAATCATATGTTGGTGTTGATATAAAAAAGTTTTGTTCCATTTTCATGCTTTTTAGGGGCAAATTCAGCATTTCCATATTTCCCTAAAAATGCAGATTTTCTTAAATTTTTATACAGCTAATGGTTTAAACTTTATTTGTTTTGTGATTTTTTATTGCAAAAATATGTAACACTATTTTTAAAAAGCAAAGCTAAATCTCAGTGCAGATTTTTGTTCATAAAATGACTTTTTCTAACCCAACCCCTATTTTGTGAAAATTTGACATGACAGCCAATTAGGGTATTAATCTTAAGTTTCAGATTACTCTGAAAGTACATTTTTTGTACTTGATAAAAATAAATAATTTTTTGACACAATTTAGAGATAAACATAAATTGTGTGAATTCATAGCTATTGTACATAAAATATAAATAATTTTAAAGTTATTTCAAAACGAGATTTCGACGAGACTGAAACATGACCAGAATACTTCCTTAAGGAAATATAGGTCTGACAGGGCTCACAAAAGAAAGTTCTGTATAAATAACCATAGAGAGACTTTATTCAAAGTTTGTAATCAATTCCCCCTGTAAAAGAGGAGAAAACTGTGACAAAAAACTTCATGTTACACTACATTCAATGCAGAGAGAGCACACTTCACCATGCTGACAATAAGAGGTTCCTTACAACATACCATGTAGAGTCTTCATAATTTCATGTAGCTGGAATCAATCCTTTGAGAAGAAACTGAAAAATGGGTTAAAAAAAATCATGCTTGATCAAGTTCTATCTGACATAAGCATAATAGAAAATACAATCTATTTACATGTATGCTGTGATTAATGCAAAACAGCACCTTTTTGGTTTTGATTATAGAGCTTATTAATGTAGTCTATAAAAATACTTTTTTTTATCTTATGCACTGCATTTTTGATATGAATGTACTCTATATCGCCTTTAATTGCTAATTTGCCTATTTTTTTTCAAATTTTTCCACATCAAACCACAATTCTAATGTCTCTGCAAAGCCAATTTAATTTTGGGCTGGTAACATTACTGCAGAACTATCTTGCTATCCCTTAGACTACATAGATGATAAAGTTAGTTTTAAACCCTGCAAACAGGAAATGTACATGCTAATGATTTGAAACTGTGTTACATGATACAGATCTCAAAATTTGTGCTCTGTGCCAAATATCTAACACACAGACTTTTTGTTTCCTCAGAAAAAATGAAGACATGCTATCCAAAGTATTCTAACTTATGTCAAAATAGGAAGTAAACATGTGACAAAAGATTCATGCTATGTGCCACATATGGTACAACTAAGGCAAATTGGTCAGGGCCATTTAAAAGTATGAGTTGACAGAAAATGATAATGGACAGAGTAGAGTGAACATTTTTTTTTTTACTAAGCCTATTAAAATCTGATGGAAAATAAACCAGAGGCTCCCAGGAGCCTGTATTACTCACCTGGCTTTCAGTTGCCACAATCAAGGTAACATTGTAAGTTACACAGTTGATCTTCAGTTTTTCAAACTTTCGTAGTTCGAACACCACCAATATCTTGAACTGTATTCAAAGTGTGATCATGTTTTACTATATTTCTTTGTTGGGCTTATTTGACAAAAAACATGCTTGTTAAGGACTACTTTCGACACCAGATTTGAAGTTGAGACGTTATTTTGTAAATGGCAGTCAACAAATAATTTTCAACATCGGTTTTGAAGTCGCAACATCAATATCTAAATGGAAAACAAATTTCATTGATATCAGACAATGTTGAATTTTTCCATCTTTTTTTGGCGGCCATTTTAAAAATGGTGGTCAACGAACAATTTTAAACATCAGTTTTGAAGTTGCAACATCAAAGACCTATTTGGAAACCAAATGTCATTGAAATCCAACAATGATGAATATTCCTGCCTTTTCTGGAGGCCATTTTAAAAATGACGGTCAACGAACAATTTTTAACATCAGTTTTGAAGTTGCGACAACAAGACCTATTTGGAATCAAATGTCATTGAAACCCGTCAATGTTGAATTTTCCCGCCTTTTCTGGCGGCCATTTTGAAAATAGAGGTCAGCGAACAATTTTTAACATCAGTTTTGAAGTTGTGACATCAAGACCTATTTGGAAACCAAATGTCATTGAAACCTGTCAATGTTGAATTTTCCCGCCTTTTCTGGCGGCCATTTTGAAAATGGCGGTCAACGAACATTTTTCAACACTGGTTTTGAAGTCACAACATCAATATCTATCTGGAAACCAAAATTCATTGAAATCGGACAATGTTGAATTTTCCTGCCTTTTTTGGTGGCCATTTTGAAAATGGCAGTCAAGGAACAATTTTCAACATCAGTTTTGAAATCGCCACAGCATGTTAAACATTTCATCAATTTACACTTAACCTTCATCTTCTATAGTTTTGGAAATAAAAGACGAAGAATAAGAAAATTAAAAAAAATCAGTGAAAAAAGGGCAATAACTCCTACAAGGGTTTATGGATTTTTTTCAAAATTTCAGGGTGGGTAGATCTTGATATGCTGAACATTTTCCAATTTACAGTTGACCTCTATCTGTTACACTTTTTGAAATAAAAAATGCAAACATTTTGAAAATTTTACGGAAAAGGGGCTATAATTCCGAGATGGGTTTTCAGATTTTCTTCAAAATTGCACAGTGGGTAGATCTCATCATGCTGAACATTTTTAACCCCAAGTAAGATTTTTGATATCTGTAACGGTTTTCAAGTTATTAGCCAAAAACTGCAATTTCCCCCTATGTTCTATTTTTTATAACGGTGGCCATGTTTTTGATTGTGAATATTGTTTAATGTCTACTCAGCAATATTTCAGCTATATCAAGACAAGAACAAGTTTGTTAATAAATAATCACTTTGGGATATGGAAAAGGCTACAAGAGCTTGCTACAAGGGTTTTTTAACGTGCAGGAAGTGTGGCATTTCTTCAAACACATGGACCTGAGTTTACATCCCATCCGAAAGATGGGTTGTGTATTTATTAAACCCGCACAACCACGGAATAGGTCCTATTTCTATATCCCGGGGTTCCCTCAGGGTCCTCTGTTAGGAAGACTCATATTCCAAGCTCAGAGGATGCTGCGGGCCTATTCATAAGCCGGGACCTCGCACGGCGGTAACAAATTTGAAACTACCGGTAGATATCCTAGTGATGATTCACTTAAAGTTTGGTTGCATTTGGCCTAGTGGTTTCAGAGGAGAAGATTTTTGAAAGTGAGCTAACGACGGACAGATGGATGGACGACGGACGGATGACGGACGCAAAGTGATGGCAGAAGCTCACCCTGGCATAGCCAGTTGAGCTAAAAATTAATAACATCTTTAAAACAAATCTTTGGTCCCCCTTTGACCCAAAATAGCTCAGAAATTGTAAGAACTCCACCATACTGAAAGCTTATTTCATGAAACAAGTGTGGACCCCAAAAGATGTATCGCCCATCCCTACTTGGTCACAAAATTGATGCGAAAACTCAAACTGCCTAAATCAGAAAACTTAAGATTTTCGCTAGACTGTGAAATTAGATTAACTGACAAAAGCAATACAGCAGACTGTCATATATCACCCAAAACAAAATGGTAAATATCAATGACCTACCACAGCTAGATACTGAAAAACAAACACAAGTTAACTAGACCTTGAAAATGAGGTCAAGGGCAAAAACCAAATAGCAGGCTGTCATCTTCATCTAAGACAAACCCACATACCAAATATTATTGACCTTACATTAATACATACTAGGAAACTTAACATGATCACTGGACCGTGAAATTGAGGTCACAGACAAAAGCCATATAGCAGACTGTCATATACTACCCAAGACCAACATATATACTAAATATCATTGACCTACCACTTATAGTTACTAAGAAAATGACCAAAGTACATAAACTTAACATGTTCATTGGATCGTGAAATTGAGGTCACAGACAAAAGCCATATGACTGACTGTCATGTACTACCTAAGACCAACCTACATACCATATATCATTGATCTACCACTTATAGTTACTTAGAAAATGCATGGGTGTTCTGCGGAACACATGTGTCGCCTGCACTATATGTATATAAAGAATTCCTGTTTTGTTTTACAATGACAAAGTCCAATGAAAATCAGAAAAAATCATAATTAATGATAAACTAAATGCATGGTGCACATCTGCAATATATATTGAAGCATTCCTGCAAGTTTGGTTGGAAAGTACCATGTGGTCTATGAGGAGTTGCGGATAATGGAGGTATACCCTATGACGCAAATAAGCTAAAATGACAAGTCCAAAGATAGCTAGAAAATCAGAAAAATCAAAATAAATGAGAAACTAAATGCATGGTGCACATCTGCAATATATTTTGAAGCATTCCTGCAAGTTTGGTTGCAAAGTACCAAGCAGTGTAGGAGGAGTTGCGGATAATGAAGGTATACCCTATGACGCCAATAAGCTAAAATGACAAAGTCGAAAAATAGCTTAAAAATCTGGAAAAACATAAATAAAGAAAACAAAATACATGGTGCACATCTACAATATTTACTGAAGCATTCCTGCAAGTTTCGTTGGAAAGTTACGAGCAGTCTAGGAGGAGTTGCGGATAATGGAGGTATTACCCTATGACACCAATAAGCTAAAATGACAAAGTCGAAAAAAACCTTAAAAATCTGGAAAAACAGAAATAAAGAAAAACAAAATACATGGTGCATATCTACAATATATACTGAAGCATTCCTGCAAGTTTCGTAGGAAAGTACCAAGCCGTTTAGGAGGAGATGCGGATAATGTAAAAATTTTGGAGCCAGACAGACAGACAGACAGACAGACGGACAGACAGACATACAGACAGACAGACGGACGGACGGACGACAAAAACTTAACATGCTCACTAGACTGTGAAATTGAGGTCAAGGACAAAAGCCATATGACAGACTGTCATGTATTACCTAAGACCAACCTACAAACCAAATATCATTGACCTTCCACTTATAGTTACTGAGAAACTGAACTAAGCACAAAAACATAAAATGTTCATTGGACCGTGAAATTGAGGTCACAGACAAAAGCCATATACCAGATTGTCATGTACTACTCAAGACCAACTTATATACCAAATATCATTGACCTACCACGTATAGTTACTGAGAAAGTGACCTAATCACAAAAACTTAACATGAAAGTTTATGCCGCCGCCGCCGTCATACTTTGTAATGATATGTCTCGCTTTCCGCGCCTTTCGTCACGGACAAGACAAAAACCAAAACACATCTCCGATAAAAACCATTGAAAAATTTATGTATGTCATAAAAAGAACATTTTGGCTGGCTTATGCCGGGAAATAGCAATGGTATAACAAAAATCTGATTTCTGAACACCATATGAATTTTTTCATATGGGGTCAATAAAATACACTGAAATCACACTAAAAATAACAAAATTAAAATTTTTGACAGTTGACAGCTCTTTTGATCCCACTTATCTTGTAAGCAGTAAATGTGACGTAAAATCCCCTGAGATACTGCAGATTGTTAATTTTAAAAGGAAAAAAATAAAGGAACAAAATAAAAGAAACTTTATCAGAATCTGATGAATAATACAGATTTTACAAAAAATTTATGCAATATAACAAATTTAAATTCCTTAAGGCCTCTTATTCTGATTAGAATGGCAAAGAACCCCTGTACCAAGGAACATGACCCTAAAATTTGAAAATGATTTGTCAATCTAATTTTAAGTTATGCTGTCCACATATGCTGATGATGTCGATGCTGACGATGCATACACTCATGACTGTGCCATACCATAATAATCAAGCAAAATTTTGTGGTCATATAACAAGAGACTGGCCTGAAAGATTCTTGAGAAGAATGTGAATAAACCTTTTTAGGATATTTTTCAATAATATAAAATATCATAAATTTGTCAAATTGAAAGTGATTCAAAATTGTCTTAAATTATACAGCTCATCAAAATATTTCTGTTCTAATGAGTATGTGATTACTGAGAAACCAGTGACAAATTATTTGTTATGCTGAATATTAAGATATCTTGAAAATGTTAAGAAGATAACAACAAGTAGTGATCCATCCATGTCTGCCAAGTAAAACACAGGCGATACAAAAACAAAGGAACATTGACCTTTTGAGGTCATCACTACTGATAAACATGTTCTATAATGTCCTTTTTCTGTAAGGCAATACTAAGTTAAGTATGTGTGGACATACTACAAGCATGGACACAATACAAGCATTGGCATAGTTGCAGTGATAAATAAAAATACCAACAAACAGGAAGTAAATGAGTTACGGACTTGAAAAGGGGAGACACCATGAAACTTATCATACTAAAGCTTCAGACCAAACATTAAATCATTACTACATACACAAGCAGAGATATCCTTGAGAAAAATTTCAATATATGACTATAATTTGCTGTTCCAGAAACTAAGGAATTGTGGGTACTGTGATTGTATTTGAAATTTTGGTGTACGAACAATCGATTTTCAACCAATGACGTTACGTTATTTACGTTCTTGACCAATCAGCGTATTTTGGTGTACGCTCTACCCACAATGCTTTAGTTTCTGAAACGGCGAATTGGAAAAAATCAAAGTTTAGTCAAACAGGAAGTAGATGAGTTTTGGACTTGAAAATGGGGGACACTGTAAAACTCATTATTCTAAAGCTTCAGACCAAATATTAAATCATTACTACATACACAAGCTGAGAAAGTCTTGACGAAAAATTTCAATATATAGCTATAAAGGGAAAAAATCAAAGTTATCGTCAAACAGGAAGTAGATGAGTTACTGACTCCAAAAGGGGAGACACAATACAACTCATAATACTTAAGCTTCAGACCAAATATCAAATCATGACTACATACACAAGCTGAGAAATCCTTGACAAAAAATTTTAATATATAGCTATAATGGGGAAAAAATCAAAGTTATCTTCAAACAGGAAGTAGATGAGTTACGGACTTGAAATGGGGAGACACGATACAACTCATCATACTCAAGCTTCAGACCAAATATCAAATCATTACTATATACACAAGCTGAGAGATCCTTGACGAAAGATGTTCCGGACGGTTTAACGGACAGACGGACGAACAAGGGTAAAACAGTATACCCCCCTCACCTACGGAGCGGGGGTAATAACAAGTGTGGACTCAAATTGATGTCTCGCCCGTCCCCACTTGGTCCCAAAATTGATGTGAAAACTCAAACTGCCTAAATCAGAAAACTTAACATGTTCGCTAGACTGTGAAATTAGATTACCTCACAAAAGCAATATAGCAAACAGTCATGTATCACCCAAAACCAAAATGCCAAATATAAGTGACCTACCACTGATAGATACTGAAAACCAAACATATTCACTAGACCGTGAAAATGAGGTCAAGGGCTAAAGCCAAATAGCAGACTGTCATCCTTCATCTAAGACAAATCCATACACCAAATATTATTAACCTTACATTAATAGATACTAGGAAACTTAACATGATCACTGGACCATGAAATTGAGGTCACAGACAAAAGCCATATAGCAGACTGTCATTTACTACCCAAGACCAACCTATATACCATATATTATTGACCTACCACTTAAAGAGTTACTGAGAAAATGACCTAATCACAAAAACTTAACATGGTCACTAGACCATGAAATTGAGGTCAAGGACAAAAGCCATATGACAGACTGTCATGTACTTCAAGACCAACGTATATACCAAGTATCATCGAACTACGAGTTATAGTTACTGAGAAAGTAAACTAGGCACAAAAACTTAACATGCTCACTAGACCTAGACTGTGAAATTGGGGTCAAGGACAAAAGCAATATGACAGACTGTCATGTACTACCTAACACCAACCTACATTCCACATATCATTGACCTACCACTTATAGTTATTGAGAAACTAAATAAAGCACAAAAAATTATCATGTTCATTGGACCATAAAATTGAGGTCACAGACAAAAGCCATATAGCAGACTGTCATGTACTACTCAAGACCAACCTATATACCAAATATCAATGACCTTACACTTATAGTTACTGAGAAAATGACCTAATCACAAAAACTTAACATGCTCACTAGACCGTAAAATTTTGGTCAAGGACAAAAGCCATATGACAGACTGTCATGTACTACCTGAGACCAACCTACGTACCATATATCATTGACCTTCCACTTATAGTTACTGAGAAACTAATCTAAGCACAAAAACTTAACATGTTCATTGGACCATGAAATTGAGGTCACAGACAAAAGCCATATAGCAGACTGTCATGTACTACTCAAGACCAACCTATTTACAAAATATCATTGACCTACCACTTATAGTTACTGAGAAAGTGACCTAATCACAAAAACTTAACATGAAAGTTTACGCCGCCGCCACCGTCATACTTTGTATGCATATGTTTCGCTTTCCGTGCCTTTCGTCGCGGGCAAGACAAAAATTGTACAGAGTTTTCAACTTAAAAATGGGTAACAAAAATAAGCCAAACATGTTCATGTACATGTATGTGTTATTTTGTATTATTACCTAATAGTATATGAATTACATTTCTATTGTGCATTTTATAATTTTAACCGTTTTGCTTTTTCAAATGTCATTGTCGGGCAATAGAACAACCATTCTATTGCCTGGTGCGTTCTATTGCCTGCGACCTTTTGACCTGCCATATTATTGGTTGATTAGACCTCATGAATATTAATAAGTCTAGCGACGTCTTGAAAATACTTTTCTTTTTCAAGCGTGTTAAAACGTTTCATTGACTTCGCATATTTCTCGTAACAGACGACAACAAACATGGCAGCGAACGACAGGTTCTCAGACGTTGTAGAAGAAGATTTCGAGGTATTGCTGGAAAATAAGGACTCCAAGCAATCAATTAAGGCTAGTGTCAGTATCTTAATGGCATATTGCACAAGCAAAGACATTCTATTTCATGATCTGGAGAAAATGCCGGTGGATGAATTGTGCAATGTACTGAAGTCTTTCTATGTGGCAGTCTGTAATCAAAAAGGGGAACTGTATTCTAAAAAAACTATGATCAGCATTAGGTATGGAGTACAGAGACACTTCTTGAAAGTACATGACATTGACATTGTTAACAGTGATTCGTTCAAGTCGGCGAATTTAGTGTTTCAAGCAATGCTGGTAAAATTGAAACAAAATGGGCAAGGAACTAGCGTCCACAAATCTCCAATAGAAGTTGATGATATTGTCACAATTTATAAATCGTTTGATTTAGATGTACCTGCTGATTTACAAAACAAAGTATTTATTGACTTCATGTTATATGACGTGAAAACTTGCGTGATCTTAAGAAAGCTGATTTTACTTTCAACGGAAGCGGAGATAACAAGTATATTACACTAAGAGATCATTACACAAAGAATCACCACGGTGATGGAAAGGATGATGACGAAAGCCAGGGTGGACGTCTTTATGTAGTGCCATCAAATCCGTTATGCCCTGTAAAATCCTTAATGAAGTATTTGTCAGTCCTACATCCAGATTGTGAATTATTTTGGCAGCGGCCAAAACCAGTTGAGAAAAAAAACTGTCAATGTTTGGTTTGATAATTCGCCCGTAGGAAAAAATACTTTAGGGGACAAAATGAAGAATTTGTCTAAGCAGCTTAATCTAAGCAAATTGTACACTAATCATTGCCTTCGGGCTACAGCCATAACTTTACTGGATAGTGAAGGTTTTGAGGCAAGGCATATAATGTCAGTTTCCGGTCACAAGACAGAGTCTAGCATCAGGAGTTACAGCCGGACAGATGACTCCAAAAGGAGGAAAATTGCAAAAACACTTAGTGACACTATAATAGGTTAGTAAGTATTTACCGTTAAGTATTCGATAATCAATGAAGGGAGAATCCGGGTTCGTTTGCCCTGATTCACATTCGCCCTATTACCTGTTCGCCCTGGGTTCGTTCGCCCTAATACCTATTCGCCCTATATATTAGTAATAATTATGTTTTAGCAAAATTGTTGAGAATAGACATGCTATAAAGCTAAAATAGTAACTTTCTTGCAAAATTGATAAAAAAAACAAGAAGATTATTGGCAGTGAGACAATCTGACGATATGGTGGATGAACAGCACTGAGATATCAAATATAAACCAGAGGCTCCCAGGAGCCTGTATCGCTCACCTGGGTTTCAGTTGCCACAATCAAGGTAACATTGTAAGTTATACAGTTGATCCTCAGTTTCTCAAACTTTCGTAGCTCAAACACCTCATATATCTTTAACTGTTTTTTAAGTCTGATCATGTTTTACTATATTTCTTTATTGGGCTTTTTTGACAAAAAAGTTCTTGCTAAGGACCACTTTCGACACCAGTTTTGAAGTTGAGATGTCATTTTGTTATTGACAGCCAACAAACATTCTTCAACATCGGCTTTGAAGTTGCAACATCTATATCTACTTGGAAATCAAATTTCATTTAAATCGGACAATGTAGAATTTTCCAGCCTTTTTTGGGGGCCATTTTAAAAATGGCGGTCAACGAACAATTTTTAACATCAGTTTTGAAATTATGACATCAAAACAAATTTGGAAACCAAATGTCATTGAAATCGGACAATGTTGAATTTTCCCGCCTTTTTTGGCAGCCATTTTGAAAATGGCAGTCAACGAACAATTTTCAACACCAGTTTTGAAGTCGCAACATCAATATCTACTTGGAAATCAAATTTCATTGAAATCGGACAATGTAGAATTTTCCCGCCTTTTTTTGGCGGCCATTTTAAAAATGGCGGTCAACGAACAATTT
>MJUU01048188.1:46007-70943 GCA_002080025.1 Modiolus philippinarum | reverse complement strand
TCATTGAAATCGGACAATGTTGAATTTTCCCGCCTTTTTTGGCGGCCATTTTGAAAATGACGGTCAACAAACAATTTTCAACACCAGTTTTGAAGTCGCAACATCAATATCTATTTGGAAACAAAATTTCATTGAAAATTTTCCCCCCTTTTTAAGGCGGCCATTTTGAAAATAGCAGTCAAGGAACAATTTTCAACGTTGGCGGAAGGGGTCATCTGACACCATTCTGAAAAGGACCCACCTGGTGACCATTCCAACAAAGTTTGGTTCCAACTGAGTGAGTAGTTTCAGAAAAAAAAAATCAACGAAATTCCCATAGGGTTCTATGTTAAACTTTGATCGGCTGTGGCGGCCATCTTGGTCAGAGGTCGGTAATGCCGGACACAATTTTGGAAGGAGACCACCACAGCACCATTTTAGCAAAGTTTGGTTACAATGCAAATGATAGTTTCAGAGGAGAAGATTTTCAAAATTCATCCCCCCTTTTTTCTATTTTTAGCCTTGCTGCCATATTGATCGGAGGTCGGGGTCATCGGACAAAATTTTGAAAACCGACCACCCAAGGATCATTTCAAGAAAGTTTGGCTTAGATTGGCTTTGTAGTTTCAGAGGAGAAGATTTTTAAAATTTCATCCCCTTTTTTCTATTTTTAGCCTGACGGCCATCTTGGTTTGAGGGCAGGGTCATTGGACACAATTTTGGAAGAGGACCATCAGAGGAACATTCCACCAAAGTTTCATCAAAATTGGCTGAGTGGTTTCAGAGGAGAAGATTTTTTTGTAATTGTGGACGGACGANGGACGACAGACGACGGACGCAAAGTGATGAGAAAAGCTCACATGGCCTTTTAGGCCAGGTGAGCTAAAAAGGGAGACTTTACGTATACACTATCCAGAACCCGGAAAAACATTATTCCACATTACATGTATATACCTACAATGGAAATTTGTTGGCATTGTTATTTACCGGCCTAAACAACCGTTCGCCGAGAACACTGCTTTTTAGGGGTGATATATGTGAATGTGCATAAGAACTTAATATAAAGATGATGTACAAAGTATAAATTATTATTTTTTCAACATGTTGGCACTAATAAACAATTAAATAGAAATGGAGAAAATTCACATGAGACAAAGTCTTTATACATACATGCTAAACAAGCAATGGAACAACAGTTTTATTGTTGTTCTTCATCTTGAAGTCACCCAGTAGATGTTTTTTTTTTCTTTTGCAAGTTTTTTCTCTAAGTGTGATTTGAAAGTAAAAAATAATAATAAAACATCTTTTCTTTGGGTATCTTCCTTATGTTTTTTGTTAATTTTTCCACTGTCTTTTCAGTTTTGTTTTTTTTTCATATTTTTTAATTTGTAAAAACACACCCAAGATCAAAGGAGTCAAGCTGTGAAATAAGTTTCCTTTTATGTCTATCCATCAAAGACAATTAATGGCCAAATAATTATACCTGATCAACATTTAATGACATTCAAAAGTAATTTAGACTAATGATTAATAAATATAAAACAAATCAAATAAAGGACATAAATCAACTTTTAATCCCTTGTGACCAAATAATTAATAGACTGACTCTAATTGTAACTGAAATATAATGAAATAAAATTTATACCATAAGTTATAGTACTAGGATTAAGCTTTATACCTTTTTATGAAAAAATAGGGCGAACGAACTCTAGGGGCGAACGGACTCAGGGCGAACGAACCCAGGGCGAACATGTAATTAGGGCGAACGGACCTGAAACCATGAAGGGATATTGAGTAAATGCACATGAGATGATGTCCCTACAAATACATGGTAAAACAAGCAATGGAATAACACTTTTATTGTTGTTCTTCATTCTGAAGTCACTATGAGGCCTTCAACAATGAACTTTGCTCATACCTTACTCAAAGAACATGTAAGTTCAAGACAGCATTAAATTTTGGTAATGCACAGCCATATACTAAATAGAAAAATGTTTCCTATATCTTTCAACAGTTCATTTAGTGTTCCATGTCTGAAAAGATTTATGTTCTTCAAATGTGTAAGCATTTTCTAAATTATTTGATGTACATGTACTTGCTCATTTTATTTGATTCACAAAAGGCGTGTAATTTTTTTTGGAAATTTTTTACATTCCTAGGACTACTGGATTACAATCATGTAACACAATGACATTAATGTGTTTTAGTATTTACAATTTATTCAGATTCAAAATCCAAAAGAAATCCACTCATTCCATTTCCGTAGAAATGAAATTTTGTACTAGTTAATTCTACTTTGATATTGCTTACATGTTTATTCACGATACATTTGTACTTTTGATATTGCCATATACTGGGTAATTTTTCTCTGTGGCCAAATTTTCGTGATTTTTTTTAAGGGATGTCAATGAGTACCTGAATACTCGAATATCGCTCGGAAGGTACAAATATCGAGTGCCTAATTCGTACTTGAATACTCGACATTTTAACTGTCATCATCTTTTGTTAAATTGAAGACCTCCCGACCGTATTTCGGAGCACCATGTTTTAAAACATAAGTAACATGTTACTGTCCCTAGATAAACACAATAATCTTTTAGATTTCCCAAACATATTATCCCCAAATATTATTTATATAAACGTTTAGGAACGACCACTTGATTTTCACGGAGAGGCTTGGACGATTTTGCCTAGAAAATTTATTTATTTCACGAAAATCTCAAACAAATTATTTATTTTCACCAAATGCCACTAAAATAACAAAATACCAAAGTTAATGTTCATTTTCTTTTTTATCAGTTATTTATTTGCACGTGCAACGAGAAATTTATTCTTCATTTATTCTTCATTTCACAATTAAATTATTCATTTTCTTGACAAGTGGGATTAGAATATTAATTTTCACTGGCACCAAGATTAAATTATTTATTTACAAAATTGCCCAAGCCACCCCCCCATCTGTAAATCAAATGGTCGTCGTCTCATTGTCTTTTCATCAGATAATCGAAACAAAACAAAGCAGAGGCGGCGCATTTCATTTGGGAGCATTAGCATTTCATTTGGGCGCATTAGCATTTCATTTAAGCGCAAAATTTATTTCAAATGGGCGCAAAAAATTACTTCATTTGGGTGTGATATACGCGCCCATTTGAAATACTTTTCTTGGGCCCAAATGAAATACCCCTACTTTTTAAAATGCGCCCAAATTAAATACGCCCACTGTCTATAGGGGTCGACAAGGGTGAAATCAATAAGTCCTCTGCTGTGGGCATTTCATTTGGGTGCATTTTAAAAAGTAGGGGTATTTCATTTCATTTCACCCTTGTCGACCCCTAAAGACAGTATGTTGATTTAATGTTTATATAACCGTTCTGATTTTTACAATTTTGATTAATCAAACAAGCGTACAACTAATCAAAAACATGTCGTTATTTAAGTCAAACTTGTAATCAATTTTGCTTTGATTTTATTGTATTTAATTAAACCTTTGATGTGATTTTATATTTATCATGTATTAATGAATGAAACTGCATGTGATCGGTACTCTTTTTACGGCACATCAGCAATATTGAAATGATTTGTGTCCTAAGAATCTTGAACCGAGTACTCGAGTATACTCGAGTATTGAATCAGAGTACTCGAGTGGCATTTTTCATACATTTTGACATCCCTGTTTTTTTTCCAAAGAGGGTAATTTATTTTTGCGGTCACTAATGAAAAAGTTTTGTAAAAGGACATGTATAAAGATACTGACTTAAACATGTTAAATGTCACAAGTTTTTATTTTCACGCTTCCACGAACCTTGCTAATTACCTGCAATTCAGTAGTACATGGACTACATGTTTGAAAGAAAAATGAAATATTTCAGAAGAACAAGAGAAGGGGCAGTCGGAAACGACAGCTAATCCCCTCACCCGTTTATTGAATGTTTGTCTAGCATTATAAGCACTGAAGGAAGTTGTACCATTCAAGATCTGGCTTGTTATTTAAAGCTGAGCCAGTCATGCAAGAAATGTAGTGACCTTATTTCAATCAGGAGCCTCATACCTAAAGCATATGCATCTAGTGATGAAAGATTATTCTTCTATAAAGTGTAGTATCTAAAATTCAGACTGTAACACAAACTTTAACCTAAGTCATTCATGCATGAAATGGAGCTTTGTAACTTTACAAGACACATCTGCATACAAACTATTATTCTTCTACCTAGTTGTAGTATCTAAAATCCAAGCTGTAACACAAACTTTAACCAAAGTCACTCATGCATGAAATGTAGGTCAAAGTGACCTAATTTTTATCTGGAGCTTCGTAACTTTACAAGACGCATCTACATACAAAATATTATTCCTCTACGAGTTGTAGTATTCCAGATCTGGACTCTTACAAATCACTCATGCATAAAATGTAGGTCAAAGTGACCTAATATTTATCTGGAGCTTCGTAACTTTACAAGACGCATCTGCATACAAAATATTATTCCTCTACGAGTTGTAGTATTCCAGATCTGGACTCTTACAAAAACTTTAACCTGAGTCACTCATGCATGAAATGTAGGTCAAAGTGGCCTAATTTTAATCGGATCTTCGTAACTTTACAAGACGCATCTACATACAAAATATTAATTCCTCTACAAGTTGTAGTATCCCAGATCTGGACTCTTACAAAAACTTTAACCTAAGTCACTCATGCATGAAATGTAGGTCAAAGTGACCTAATATTTATCTGGAGCTTCGTAACTTGACAAGACACATCTGCATACAAATATTATTCCTCTACGAGTTGTAGTATTCCAGATCTGGTCTCTTACAAAAACTTTAACCTAAGTCACTCATGCATGAAATGTAGGTCAAAGTGACCTAATTTTTATCTGGAGCTTCATAATTTTATAAGACGCATCTACATACAAAATATTATTCCTCTACAGGTTGTAGTTTCCCAGATCTGGACTCTTACAAAAACGTTAACCTGAGTCAATCATGCATGAAATGTAGGTCAAAGTGACCTATCCTATATATCAACCTCAAGTACTCTTCAAGATGCATCTATGGACAAAACATTGTCCATCTACGACTTGTTATTCAAAAGATATATGGTCTTAAGTTTGAACGGACGGACGAACAGACAAACGGACGAATGGACGAACGGGTCAAACGCTATATCCCCTCCCAAACTTCGTTGGGCGAGGGGATAATAATTTGAATGTGGACATTCAACTTTTTATTAATTCATGCATGTGGACATGACCAATGGAGTAAATGTTCACAAAATGTACAACTTCATGTAGACAAAATGCAATAAAATTTAGGAACTAACAGGTCTGCTCCGTTAGGCACTAGTCTGATGTCTGAGACTAGTAAATTTGGATTCAGACTAGTAAATTTTTTTCAACCACTAGTCCAACCGGACTAGCAAGACTTTTTAGTTGCAGGAATTATATATTTCATTTTCTAGACAACATGCTAAATCTACATTGCCTTTCATCACGGTAATTTTTTTTTCGGACTAGTAAAATGGCATTCAGACTAGTAATTCTGTTACCTCAACTAGCCCGAAAGACTAATAATGAAAATCAAAAGTTTTTGGGGGCAGACTGACTAACAAAGAAACTCCTATTTTTTAATCTCCAACTTTAGTCACCATATGAGGCATTATGAATATTTTTCTTATTATCCTTATGCATCATCCAAGAGCACAAACGAGATGATAACAGGACGAGAGAACCCTGTTGATGACGCCAGGAATTATGTTGAACCTGATGAAAAGACCTCAGGTAATTACCAGAAAATTAAACAAAAAAAATTGAAGTAAATGTGAATGAGACAAATCGCAGTAAATAAATGGTAAACAAAGCAATATAGAATAACTTGACTTTTGTATGTACATGTACTGTATTTACATATGTACATTCTCATTGACAAATGTCTTCATGTCATAGGGCGCTGACATAAATTTGTAAAAAACTTTTTTTTTTCAATATTTTGATGCGACATAAACATATAAGCTACTACACATCATGAGGACTTGGTCAGTAATATAAAACTAAGAATTATTAAGTTCCTTGAAAATGGTTCATTATATATACAGTACTACCTCCATTATAAGACCACCCCTGCTGCAAAGAGAATGTGGTCTTATAATGGAGGCGGTCTGATTTGGGAGGTATCAAACTAAGATGGGTTCTCAAGGATGGATTTTAAATCAATTATTACAAGCATTTATGGTCGCAATAACAGTATCATAGTTTAAATCCTGTTAACTTTTCATGTTTTTTTTTAATTATGACAAGGAAAGAACTTTCTACTGGATATATATACTAATTTTTTTTTTTACTTTTTAATCAAATGTTTCCTTGGATTTCTGACACATCTAATTACTCCTGGGGTAAATTAATTTAGGACAAAAGATTAACCACCATCTATTGTGATTATTATTGGGGTAATTATAGGTGTTAATAAACATAACTTTTACAAAATGTAAAATTACAATTGCATTAATAATCACTATTGGGCTTGTCAATTCATGTATGGCTTGATTGTTTTTTTTCCAATTAAAAAAAAAACAAAAATATGAAATAACACTTCTTAATTTTCATTAAATTTTATCTCTCACAATAACATAATTAATTATGCATCATCTTACTTTTCATTAAATATTGATATATTTAAGGAAAGAGAAAATTTCACTGATCATGAAAAATAGTACATGTATTAGTAAAAGTGGTCTTTATTGGGAGGCAGTACATTCATTTTAAACATGAAAAGGGTGGTCTTTGGTTGGATCAGGGAAGCGGTCTTTATTGGGAGGTCAAAATGCATTACAAGTGATTAATGCATGAGGAATGTGGCCACATAAAGGAGGCGGTCTTATTAGGGAGGGACCTTATAATGGAGGCACTACTGTAGTCTCTAACATTGTTTCCAGTTTATTACGTTTATTTCTCACATCAAGAAAGTTAAATTTTCACATTTTGAAGTTTGAGGTTTACCCGAGAACTTTAAAATGTGAAAATTTAACTATCGAGATGTGAGAAATTATCGTAATAAACCGGAAAACAATGTTAGAGATTTTTTCTCTAATTCTTACTCAATTTATTTTACGTAAAGCGATCTCCGTAGTCTCCAGTCTCAAGTATGCCGCCATTTTGTTGCTATCATCGTTGCTATGTGTATCATTGCGCCTTTCATTGAAAGGGGTGTTAAGTATGATATTTTTGATAAAAATGTCATATCATCAATAAATTGAGATAACTTAGTTATAAAAATGCAAAAACCAGTTAGCTAGACAATGATACAGGTGTTAATTTCATCAACATCCGGTTGCACTATTTCTAGAAACTGACACTGATTGACCAATCAGCAAGTGAGATCCATTTCTAAACATGTTGATTATTAATTTCATCTCACATTATTTTGGAAGTATTTATTTTGAACAAGAATTAGAGAAAAATCATTACCATTATTTCCCATCCTCATGCCATTTGATCAAGGAAAGATATGCAATATCACATGCATTGCTAAACCAGAGGCTCCCTAGAGCCTATATTTCTCACCTGGCTTTCAGTTGCCACAATCAAGCTAACATTGTAAATTATACAGTTGAACTTCAGTCTCTCAAACTTTGGTAGAGCAAACACCACCATTAACTTGGACTCTTTTTTAAGTCTGATCATGTTTTAATGTACTTCTTTGTTGGGCTTTTTTGACAAATTGTCTTACTAAGGACCACTTTGGACACCAGTTTTTAAGCCGAGACATCATTTGGTAAATGGCAGTCAACAACAATTATATCTTTAAGTTACGACATCAATATCTATTTGGAAACCAAATTTCATTGAAATCGGACAATGTTCAATTTTCCCACCTTTTTGGCAGCCATTTTGAAAATGGCAGTCAACAAACAATTTTCAACACCGGTTTTGCAGTAATGACATCAATATCCACTTGGAAACCAAATTTCATTGAGATCAGTCAATGTTGATTTGGCAGCCATTTTGAAAATGGTGGTCAACGAACAATTTTTAACATCAGTTTTGAAGTTGTTACATCAATACCTTTTTGGAAACCAAATTTCATTGAAATCGGCCAATGTTGAATTTTCCTGCCTTTTTGGCGGCCATTATGAAAATGGCAGTCAACAAACAATTTTCAACATCGGCATTGCAGTAGTAACATCAATATCCACTTGGAAACCAAATTTCATTGAAATCAGACAATGTTGAATTTTCCAGCCTTTTTTGCAGCCATTTTGAAAATGGCAGTCAACAAACAATTTTTAACATCAGTTTTGAAGTTGCTACATCAATACCTTTTTGGAAACCAAATTTCATTGAAATCAGACAATGTTGAATTTTCCCGCCTTTTTGGTAGCCATTTTGAAAATGGTGGTCAATGAAAAATTTTCAACACCGGTTTTGAAGTCGCAACATCAACATCTATTAGGAAACCAAATTTCATTGAAATCGGACAATGCTGAATTTTCCCGCCTTTTTTGGCAGCCATTTTGAAAATGGAGGTCAACCAATAATTTTGAACATCAGTTTTGAAGTCGCAACAGCATTGCAAACATTTTATCAATTGACACTTAACCTTCATCCTCTATACTTTTAGAAATAAAAGATGAAAAATATGAAAATTTTGAAAATTCCGTGAAAAAAGGGCAATAACTCCTACAAGGGTTTTTGGATTATCTTCAAAATTTCAGGGTATGTAAATCTTGACATACTGAACATTTTTGCAATTTAAAGTTGACTTGTATCTCTTATAGTTTTTCTGATAGTTTTTCTGAAAAAAAATTAATAAAGTTAAAATTTTGCAAATTTTACAGAAAAAGGGCAATAACTCCAAGATGGGTTTTCAGATTTTCTTCAAAATGTCAGGGCAGGTAGATCTTGCTATGCTGATCACTTTTGCTCCAGTCAGATTTTTGATATCTGTAATGGTTTTTGAGTTATTTGCAAATAAAGGGCTACGCCGAGCGCAGCATGATACGACCGCAGCATGTTGTCCACTGAAATTTGAAAAAGTGTAATTTAAAGTGAGTATGGACATAGGAAAGAGCTTGACACAATAATTAGATGGACGCAATAAGGAGATTGACCAAGTAATTAGCTGGACCCAAACTAGGGAAAATAAAAATTAGCCCTTATGACTCCTTATGATTCCTCTTTGACCCTCTATAGCTCAGAAACAGTAAGAGCTACGCCCAATCCATTGACATGATGCTGAAAGCTTATATCAAGAGGAATCAAAAGAAAAAAATCCCATCGAAATGCTATGAAAAATAAAAATTTAAGGTAATCTGTTAATTTACGATTTTGGCCCCCTTCGGCCCCTCATAGCTCGGGAACGGCAAGAGCTACGTCAAATCCATTGAAATACACCTGAAAGCTTACATCAAGTAGAATCCAAAGAAAAAAATTCCATCGAAATCCGATGAAAAATAAAATTTTTTGGTTATCTGTAAATTTACGATTTTGGCCCCCTTCGGCCCCTCATAGCTGAGTAAGGAAACAAGTTACCAAAAATCTAATAGTAGAGCGCTACGATAATTTTTCATTAGGAATCCTTTGGAAAAAATTGCATCAAAATCGGACTAAAAATAGAAAAATGAAATTTTTGAAATTCGCCCCTTTTGGGCCCCATTTATCTCGTGAACAGTACATGCCACGTGAAATCCGTTGCATACCCCAGATTGGAAATTTTCTAAGGAGTTTACTGAAAGAAACCCCATCAAAATCCGATAAATAATAAAGATTCTACAGTCAAATATGTGAAAACAACCAATTTAACCCCTTTTGGCCCCTTTTGCTAAAACGGGCGGGGCCAGGAACATAAAATTATAGCCCGGGCTAGAGCATGTGCCAAGAAACATCATACTAAAATTTGAAAATGATCTGTTCACTGGAACCAAAGTTATGCTGTCACAAAAATACCCAATTTTACCCCTTTTTGGCCCCCTTTTCTGAAACGGGTGGGGCCAAAAACCCGAAATTAAAACCCGGGACAGCCATTATGCCAAGAAACCACATACTGAAATTTGAAGATGATCCGTCCACTAGAAACAAAGTTATGCTGGCCACAGCCGCCGACGCCGACGACTGCGCCATAACATAATACGACCGCAAAATTTTTGCGGTCGTATAAAAACAGCAATTTACCCCTATGTTCTATTTTTAGTAACAGCAGCCATGTTGTTTGGTCTTCGGACTAATCGAACACAATTGTTAAACTGCATACCCAGGTGATGCTTCAGGCCAAGTTTCATTACAATTGGCTCAGCAGTTTCAGAGGAGAAGATTTTTGAAATTGTTGACGGATGACGGACGCCGGACGCCAAGTGATGGCAAAAGCTCACATGGCCTTTTAGGCCAGGTGAGCTAAAAACAAATTTTTTTGTTGAACTTAGGTAATAATATTTTTATATATATTTTTTTTAGGTCAGGGCATGGAGCAAAGCAATAGAAACAGTGATGTCGATTTGGCAAATATGGATTTTCTTGAACTTACTTCTTCACAGGAACATTTATTGTATGAGGCAGTTTCATATGTTCTTCTGATACGCCAGCAGTGCAATGCCAGCCAGCTCATACTGCCGTTGTCAATACAAGCACAACTAGACGTACATGTACTGAACATAAGACATCAAGCGTTCTATCAGATAAAACAAATTTTTGTGTTCCAAGCAATATTTATTTTCAGAATGTGAACCAACTTCATATTCATTATCATTAATGACAGATACAATTTATAGATGTTGAACATTAAATTGTCATATTTCATATATTCCTATTCCCTACACTTGTTATTGTTGAGAAATACAGGTTAATTAGTTATTTATTGTTTCTTTATTCAAACAAACTGAAACTACTTAAAGATGAATAGATATATATTCTATTCAGGCAATAAGCTAGTCAATCATTTATTTAAGTATACTCATGAATGCTACATGCAAGTCTTGTATGAAGAATTAATGGCTGTCCTGAGGACCTATCATTGTATAGATTTGTCTTCTGTCCTTCCTTTGTGTTCTCTGGTAGATTGTGGCTTGTTATTAATATCAGTCATTGTGGGTGTTTCATGTTGTCTTTTCTTTTTAATCGGCAAAAGATATACCAAAGCAACACAATTTTGAAGCTCATAACTAACGAGCAAAAACAAATGCACAGAAATTACTACATGTATTTAGGTAATAAAACAGTTATTTAATGTGTAGCCAGGCAATAGACCAGAAATTTTTCCCTCGGTACTGGGAACAGCTCAGTGTTCTATTGCCCTCAGCCGCTGGCTTCGGGCAATAGAACACTGAGCTGTTTCTATTACCTCGGGAAAAATATTCTGGTCTATTGCCTGGCTACACATTAAATAACTGTATACTATACATTTATATAAAATATTTGGTACACTTACACAATTAGAGTGACTTTAGAGCTCCATCTCTAAGTATTTCAGTAAATGCAAGCTAATTCAACTTAGCATTTCTTTCCAGGCTTCTGAAATGAAAC
Source organism: Modiolus philippinarum (assembly GCA_002080025.1). NCBI lineage: Eukaryota > Metazoa > Mollusca > Bivalvia > Mytilida > Modiolidae > Modiolus > Modiolus philippinarum. The sequence continues at coordinate 59,463 of MJUU01048188.1, read as the reverse complement.
AAAAAAGGAAATATTAGGAAATTTAACTTTTTGTAATCAAGTAATATGGATAGCTGATTAATGTAAATGCTAATGGAATAAACTTTACATATAACATATACAAGTAACCCTGTAGGTAAACATTTTGGGCGAGCCAACAACAGGATACTGGAAATGCATGTACATTGTCTAACTATCCTTATACAAACAAGTGCAGGTGAGACACAACGTCAGTTTCTTGAACAAAAATTATCCACTTTCTTGGAACTTCTCAACCCTTTGGCTTGAATATTAAGAAACAGCCTATTTTATGATACTATTCCTGCATTGGAGTCAAATGTTTGTATGGTACAGAAAACAAATGTTCTTTTGTTGGTTTTTGATAATGTCCAAGATTTGGCACGATTTTTACAGGTAATATTTGTGACATGCCATTAAGGTCTGCCTTCTATCCTTTTCACACCCTTCTCCACATTTTAGCCATGTAGCCCTCTAGTCAAAAGCCATACAGCCGAAACCTTTGACACTAAACCTTTTGTCATTTTTAGTTGTGTTCTAATATACACATTTTTGCGATTTTCACTTTTTAGTTGTGGCCAAGTATACGATTTTTAATTTGTTCATACAAGTAATATGTTCTTGTTCAATTTTCCTGGTAGAAAAATTGTTCATGGAAGTCACAGTTTGTACAAACATGTATGACAATTTAAGCAAAAAATTGAATGTTGTAACCCCAAAATGTCTTATTTTGGCAGGAAATGTTTTCAAATTGCAATTTTATCTTGAATTCTCAGAGTCAAATGACAAGACTTACAGTTCCTATAACACAAGTCCTGATCATTGTGCTAAGATAAAGTGCTAGTACATAATGTAGCATTTCCCAGGAACATGTTGCTAATTTAAGAAAATTGTCAATTTTTATAGTGAAGAAGAAAATAAATCTAATTCCAAATCAATAAAAAAAAACAAATTGTAAGCAGGATATGATTAATTTTGTCATAATGTAAAATCTTATTCCATAAAAATAAAATGTGTATAAGAGATACTTTGAAGAATATTTCATGGTAATCAAGAATCATAATTGCAAAATGTGTTTAAAATGTGTTTTAAATGATGTGTTATATATATTCATAAATACAAAATGTTTATGGTCAAGGGGGAGATAATCATTTTTTTTTAATATAAAATTATGCTTTACAAGTGTAGTTGTTGAAAGCAAAATATTTAAAAAATCCTAATCCCTATGGGCAATTACTTCAGTAGTCAAGGGGAGATCATCCAAAAACTTTATCCATTGGGGCAATCTGTGTATAAAATGTATTTTAAATAATGAACCCTAAATCCTTTGCAACATGTATTTTAGACAATGCTTAATGATCAATGGGAAACTGACTGGGAGGTTTTTAATGTCCTTGACTACCTTACCTTTGTAGGTCTAGCACGGACGATGGGAAATAATTTAAAAACTGTATCCATATTAGCAATATGTGTAAAAATCTTTTTTACATGTACATTTAAAATAATAGGCAAGATATTTCATTATAAAACATTCTTATCAAGAAGGACAAAAAGTGCCAACATATATTTCAAATGTTTTATTGACAAGGGGAGATAATCCAGTTAAAAGAGACATATTAATTATGGTCTTTTTCATGAATAATTGTTTGGGGTGTAAGAAAGCACAAAAAAATGATGGGTTGTGGGTATGTTAATGACTTAAACTGTCAAAGAAAAAGGAAAAGTAATGCATTGAAGGTACTTCTTCAAAATATCCCCAGACCCCATTACCCCTCCAATAATTATTCTGGAAAAGCCCGAGTATCCAGGTCAAAAAAGGTTTGAAACTCTCTGAAGTGCTTTATATAAAATTGAAAGAAATAGGGAAATCTTTAAGTGATTGAGGAACAAAAACATAGAATTTTAAAAACTTTTACCATAAAAGCTCATGATGCACAACGTTGTTTGTTTGCATTGGGTTTTAGGGTTTTAGGTTTTAGAAAATATATGTCTCTTTTGCTAAACTATGACCAGCCATATGGTCAATTTTGGATATACATGTATGATTTTAAATGTATTTGTAGTAAACCAACTATAAATATATGAATGATATAAAATTGTTTTTCAGCATGTACCAATTTACTATGTTTCTTTTCAAGGCAGGTCCAATATCAAGTCCATCATGTTCAACATCTTATCTTCTTTTCATCATCAAAGCCATGATTTAAAGTTTAGTATCATCCCATCACCATGCCTGGGAAAAAACTCGATAAATTTAACATGTTGTCAAGATCTAGCAGTTTACATGTTTTTGAAATATGGTCCAATATAAAACTGTCATAATGGCTATCTTGGATTTCTGCTAAACATCAAAACCATACAGCACATTAATCTAAGACTCAGACTTGCAACCAACAAATGACAAGAATGTAGTCAGGTTAGATTTTGGATACGTGTCAGAATTTTTTTTTATTTCCCATGTTTTACACACATCCAGGGAAAATTAAATTTGACCCTTTGCTAAAGTTCTGGGTTAAATTCGAATATAAAGGCCCAGCCCATGGTTAAATGACAATAACCATATACCTGCCATGAATTATTTCTTAATAAAACCATTATTATATCTAATCAATAAATAAAAAGGAATATTACATGCACATAATATGCATCGAAGAGATAAAATCTAAAATCTAATCACTAATTAGAGCTGTCGCAAAATGGCAAAATGGCAAAATGGCAGCCATTATACCTCCCTCTCATTGAACCCCGAGTCAATATGGTAAGAGCAATTTTAAGTGTATGTGGACAGAGTACAAGTATGGACACAATGATATACCTCCTCTTTTTTCCAGCAAATAAACAAAGTTGCATTATCTCCCCTTCAAAATTTGGAACAGAAACCTATAACATAATGCAGATCTTCAGGAGGTATACTTCAACAGAGTTACATTTTATTTAAATTCAAACATCTGTCTAAGAGGGCATGCGCTTTTATCTCGAAAGCATTTAAAGTTGAATTATCCCCCCTTCAAAATTTTGAGCAGGAACCATAATATTTCATGCACATCTTCAGATGATATACAATAACTCTGTAATATTTCATCAAAATCCAAACAGTCATTGAAGACATAATGAAAGTTGAATTATCTCCCCTTCAAAATTTCAAGCAGCAACCACATCTTGAAGAGGTATACTACAACTGTGCAACATTTCATCAAAATCCAAGCACTCATTAAATAGGCACTGCCCAAGTTTTCTCCCCTTTTTTCCATAAAGCTGTTACAAGGAATGCCCTGAAAAGAAACATGGAGGGACAGACAGACAATTGGACCGACTGACAGGTGGATTCCTATACACCATAAACTTTGTGTGTGAGGAGGGGGGTTATAATGATGTTTATAGTTATTCTAAGTCAACATCAACAGATACTGTAATATAGGGTTATTGCATGAATACTGTGAAATTACTATTGTTCGTGGGGTTCCAATTTTCGTGGATTTCGTGGTTGATCAAGACCACGAAATTAAGATCCCAACAAAATGAGTATTTTCCTTAGAGTTTTAATGTATCAAATTTGAAACCATGAATTTAAGTACCCAAGAAACAGTGATATTTATGAAAACCACGAAAATTGATGCCCACGAACAAAAGTACTTTTACAGTTTTGGGGAATATTGTCCCAAGTAGAATTTCATATTGCACAAGCTTGCAAGTGCAATATATATTCTACGAGGGATAATATTGCTCAATTTTCATGCAATAACCCTTTTTATTTTATAGCAAAGCAAAAATTTCTGCAGGGATGGGATTTTTGTTGTCAATGATGTCATGAAAATTAAGTCATATTGCACTATTGCAATATGAAAATTTATTGCACACTTACTTTTGGTTGTTTTCTTCTGGAAATATTATGTTGCTATACAATAATAAAAAGTACGGATATAACTTATTTGCATAATAAACAGTATATTTTGTTATTCTGTACATGTGCTTTAATATGTAACCTCTCATTAGCAGCATTAGAATCAAATAATATTGAAGGTCTTAATTAAAAAATAGTCAGACAGAAGTACCAATAACCACTAATAGTAGGCCAAATCCAGTACCAAGAACATCCACCAAGTGCAATACAGAATGAAACCTCAGTATTCTTAGGGGGATAAGAATTTTGATAAACTAGAGGATCAGAGACTGAGCTTGTATCGCTCACCTGACTATTGCTCACCTGACAAAATGCTTCTATGCCATGCATGACCAATGGGGGTCTAATGTTTACAACCCATGTTTTTTTACTGATCCTATTGAAATGAATAATCTTTTAAAAGGACCTTCTATTCATCATTCCAATACAGTTTAATTAAATTTGCTTGAATAGTTTCAGAGAAGATGATAAAAGGATTGATTTTCTCGTAGGCTCCAATGTTAAACTATGTTCTGTGTTGGTAACCATGTTTTTTTGTCAAACCAAATGAAATGAGCAATCTTTGTTGAGGTCCTTTATTACATCATTCCTGTAAAGTTTGGTTGAATTTGCTTCAACAGTTTCAGAGGAGAAGATGAAAATGTGATTTTTCCCATAGGATCCAATGTTAAACCTAAGTTCAATGCCGATGGCCATGTTTTTTATTTGATCAGATAGAAATGAGCAATCTTTGTAAAGGACTTTCCATACATCATTACTCTAATAATTGGTTAAATTTGCTTAAGTGGTTTCAGAGGAGAAGATAACTAGAGGCTCAGAGACTGACCTGAAAAAACGCTTCTTTGCCATGCATAACCAAAAATGAAGTTTTTTACCAATAGGGTCTAATGTTTAGCTATGTTCTCCAGTAGCATCCATGTTTTTTGTCTGATCGTATTATACATCATTCTTGTAAAGTTTGGTTGAATTTGCTTCAGTGGTTTCAGAAGAGAAAACAAAAATAAAATTTTCCCCATAGGGTCCAATGTTAAACCTAAGATCTGCGTTTTCGGCCATGTTTTTTATCGGTTCAGAAAAAAATGAGCAATCTTCATGAAGGACCTTTAGTACATCATTCCTGTAAAGTTTGGTTGAATTTGCTTCAATAGTTTCAGAGAAGAAGATGAAAATGTGATTTTTCCCATAGAGTCCAATGTTAAACCTAAGTTGCGAGCTGGTGGCCATGTTTTTTATCTGATCAGATCGAAATGAGCAATCTTTGTAAAGGACCTTCCATACATCATTCCTGTAAAGTTTGGTTGAATTTGCTTCAGTGGTTTCAGAGGAGAAGTTTCCCATAGGGTCAAATGTTAAACCTTATTTCCGTGCTGGCGGAAATGTTTTTTATCGGTTCTGAAAGAAATGAGCAATCTTCATGAAGGACCTTTAGCACATCATTCCTGTTAGGTTTAGTTGAATTTGCTTCAATAGTTTCGGAGGAGAAGATGAAAATATGATTTTTCCCATAGGGTCCAATGTTAAACCTAAGTTGCGCTGGCGGCCATGTTTTTTATCGGATCGGAACGAAATGAGCAATCTTTGTAAAGGACCTTCCATACATCATTCCTGTAAAGTTTGGTTGAATTTACTTCAGTTGTTTCAGAGGAGAAGATGAAAATGTGAAAAGTTAACGGCCTGACGTCAGACGACGGACAAGGACGCCAAGTGATGGCAATAGCTCACACTGACCCTTTGGGTCAGGTGAGCTATAAATGTCATTTTCCCATAGGGTCCAATTTTGAACTATGTTCCGTGTTAGCGGCCATGTTTTTTATCAGATCGGAACAAAATGAGCAATCTTTGTTAAGGCCCTTCAGTACGTCATTCCTGTAAAGTTTGCTTGCATTTGCCTCAGTGGTTTCAGAGATGAAGATGAAAATGTGGTTTTTCCCATAGGGTCCAATGTTAAACCTAGGTTCCGCACTGCCGGCCATGTTTGGTTGAATTTGCTTCAGTGGTTTCAGAGGAGAAGATGAAAATGTCATTTTCCAATTGGGTCCAATGTTAAACTATGTTCCGTGCTGGCGGCCATTTTTTTCATCGAATCATAACGAAATGAGCAATCTTTGTTAAGGTCCTTTAGTACATCATTCCTGAAAAGTTTGGTTGAATTTGCTTCGGTGGTTTCAGAGGAGAAGATGAAAATGTCATTTTCCAATAGGGTCCAATGTTAAACTACATGTATGTTCCGTGCTGGCGGCCATTTTTTTTTATCAAATCAGAACGAAATGAGCAATCTTTGTTAAGGACCTTTAGTACATCATTCCTGTAAAGTTTGGTTGAACAAGAGCTGTCGCCAAATGGCAACCAGTAATACCCCCACTCACTGAACCCTGAATCGATATGGCAAGTGCAAATTTAAATGGGTGTGGACACAATACAAGTACGGACACAATGACATAATCCTCAAGAATAAACAGAATGTAGTCCCTCGAATAGAAGCTGAGAAAACTGTGAAAAAAAAAAATATGCCTCGCTATATTTTGAAACTTAGTCCACATTTCATAAAACAAGAAGTACAATCCAACAGCACTCAAAATAGGACGTTCCTTACAACTAATCATGTAGAGGCTGCATACCAATTTTGAAATCAATCTCTATTATAGAAGCTGAGAAAACTGCGACGAAAAATTCATGTTTCACTACATTTCGTAACCAAGTCCACATTTCGTTAAACAGGAAGTGAACATCGGACAAGACTCAAAATAGGACATTCCTTACAACTAATCATATTGAGGCTGCATACCAAATTTGAAATCAATCCCTCTCATAGCAGCTGAGAAACATAGGTAATCAACGATTACAGAGTTCGCCTTGTTATGGCACATTGTCAGAGTAACCCAATTTTGCCTGGATGCCTATGCTGATCTACCATCTGAGATGTATGCATATGTAAGGTTACAATGATCCTACCATGTATAGTGACTGAGATCTGAACTCATCCAAAAACTTGAATATAAATCAATCAAGCGTAAAATATAGGTTTTGTCTGGATGCTGACCTACCATCAGAGTTGCATGCATATGCAAGTTTACAAGATCCTACCATGTATAGTGACTGAGATCTGAACTCATCCAAAAACTTGAATGTTAATCAATCAAGCATTAAATATATGTCAAAGTGACCTAATTTTGCCTTGATGCTGACCTAACATCAGAGATGCATGCATATGCAAGGTTAGATGATCCTACCATGTATAGTGACTGAAATCTGAACTCATCCAAAAACTTGAATGTAAATCAATCAAGCATAAAATATAGGTCAAAGTGACCTAATTTTGCATGGATGCTGACCTACCATCAAAGTTGCATACATATGCAAGGTTACGTGATCCTACCATGTACAGTGACTGAGATCTGAACTCGGACGTAAACTTGAATGTAAGTCGTTCAAGCGGAAAATGTAGGTCAAAGTGACCTAATTTTGCCTGGGTCCTGATCTATCATCAGAGATGCATGCATATGCAAGGTTACATAATCCTACCATGTATAGTGACTGAGATCTGAACTCAGACGTAAACTTGAATGTAAGTCGTTCAAGCGGAAAATGTAGGTCAAAGTGACCTAATTTTGCCTGGATGCTGACCTACCATCAGAGATGCATGCTTATGCAAGGTTACATGATCCTACCATGTACAGTGACTGAGATCTGAACTCGGACGTAAACTTGAATGTAAGTCATTCAAGCGGAAAATATAGGTCAAAGAGACCCAATTTTCTTGGAGGCTGTGAGATAGCCCAAGATGCATCTGTATACAAAGTTTGATGATCCTACCCTTCATAGTTACCAAGATATATACCTAAATGCGGACGCGGACGTAGACGCGGACGCCGGGGGTACTCCAATAGTCCTCCTCAACTTCGTTGAGGCAAACTAAAAATGCGACGAAAAATTCATGTTTCACTACATTTCGTAACTAAGTCCACATTTCTTTAAGCAGGAAGTGCAAATCAGACAAGACTCAAAATAGGACGTTCCTTACAACTAATCTTCAGGCTGCATACCAAATTTGAAATCAATCCCTCTTATAGCAGCTGAGAAAACTGCGACAAAAAATTCATGTTTCACTACATTTCGTAACTTAGTCCACATTTAGTTAAACAGGAAGTACACATCGGAAAGAACTCAAAATACAACGTTCCTTAAAACACATCACACAGAGGCTACATACCAATTTTCAAATCAATCCCTCCACTAAAAGCTGAAAAAATTGTGACAGAAATATATTTATAGGCGAACGGACGGCTGAATGGACGGATGGACGGACAAGGTGTATGCAGTATACCCCACTCTCTAACAAGTGGGGGAATGATTTGCTTCAGGGGTTTCAGAGGAAAAAAATGAAAACGTGATTTTTCCCATAGGGTCCAATGTTAAACCTACGTTCAGCGCTGGCGGCCATGTTTTTTATCAGATCGGCACCAAATGAGCAATTTTTGTGAAGGACCTTCCATACAACATTCCTGTAAAGTTTGGTTGAATTTGCTTCTGTGGTTTCAGAGGAGAAAATGAAAATGTGAAAAGTTAACGGATGGACGGACGCCGGACGCCAGGTGATGGCAATAGCTCACACTGACCCTTTGGGTCAGGTGAGCTAAAAAGGTAAATTTCTATGAAACATGAGGTAAAATTTCCCTTTCAAACAAGTCTCACTACTTGGCTGGTAAAAACCCTCATTTACTGGAAATGCATGAGGACATTAATACCAAAAACCTTAAAAATTGTCAAAGTATATACTAAATTAGTCTTTCATCAAATAAAGTACTCCAGATGACTTAATCTAGGTCCAAAATATTGATGAAAGCTTAAATAGGTGTATTTTGTGTGAAGTATGTAGTAAACAAAGATTCAAAACATTATTTCAGCTGTCAGATTTCCCAATATGATGCTCTTGATCTTTAGAAATTTTTTTGAACATGTTAATGTGATTTTACAGTTCATTTCTAAGAGTATTTTTTAACTTTTATCTTCTTTTTAAGGTTAATATATTAATAATGTTTTTCAAAAATTATAAATTCAATAACAAAAACATACCATTACTTTTCCTTGAAATAAAACATCAACATCCCATACATGTAGGTGAAGTACACATAAAATCTGGTTCTAACTGTAGTCACAATTTCAAACTTTTCCTTCAACACTAAATTCCAACTGAGAAAAAAAAAGAAAAATAAGATGTTAAAATTGACAAAAGGGATATGGAATAAATATATTGAAGAAAAACTCAATGACAATACATTAAAGTCTATTGTGGAAAATAAAACTATTTTTGTGTACATGAATATACTTAGAAGAGATAGTCCAGTTTCATATGAATATTTCATTATTAGTTAGTTTCATCTGAGTGAGCTAGAAACCATCATCTTAAAGTTGTAGCCAAAGTATGTGCATCTTAATGAAGTATACAATACCAAGAATCTACAGTATATACAATCTTGTTCAGCTATATATATTATTAATCATTTGTCAATTCTTTCAGAAATTTCATCTTTTACGAAAAAAAAATCTTAAAAAAAAACCCAAAGAACCCAACAAAAAATATTGAAAAAAACAAAAAAAAAACCAATTTTAAAAAAAAAAAATAGAACAAGTTTGATACCCTTTAACACAATACATGATTGAAAAGGGTAATCTTTGTACAACATACATGATACTTTTTATTCTTCCTACATTGTTTCACACACATTTGTACAAACTTGAAACATACCACATTGTAGCCGGTTTTGGTAGAGCACATAAAACTAAAACATCAAACAAGTTCGAGTATTTATTTCCATCTATTACAGCAAGAATAAATAACAATAACATAGGATAAATACCCTGTAAAAATATAAACACATGGTAAGACAAAGTTCAGGGTTCATAGTTCACATATATTTGTAAACAAAATACCGGTTATAAACAATACATAGTCAATACATGTGTTAAATGAAAAATGTGTTGCTTATTGTAATAAAAATACAATAAATAGAATCTGTATGTTTATGGTATTGTCCTGAAAGTTTGTCCAGATATAGAATGTACATTTACTCCATATTCGGTATATTCACATCAATAAATTCTTACTGATGAACAAAACAGAAAAATAACAATATCTTAGTTACACCTGCAAGTTTGTTTCAGGTATTCTTCAAAATCGTAAACTAGTGAATAATATAATTAAGCGAAACTAGCAAAAAGCTAAAGGCATAAAGCTGCATGCAAAATTAAGCGGTAAGAAAATAGCAGCAAAAAATATAAAAACAGGCGCAATAGACATAACATGTATCTTACAAAAATGCAGGCTACTGCAGTATCACATACAAAAGAATTTTGATTTTTTGTACAATGAACATTTTGTTCATTGTACAAAAAATCAAAATTCTTTTATATATTGTATGTTTCAAGTTTGAACAAATGTGTGTGAAACAATGTAAATCGTACACTAACCCTCCCTGAGAATTTGGATTTAAAAAATGCTTAAAATAAATGTTTCTATACCGTATACAACATGCTTACAAAAAATCTACTCACAGGAGTTGGATCAAAAAGTTGAAGATAAAACATAAAACTATTGATGCTTTATGGTCAAGGGGGAGATAACTCAAATTAGAAAATCATATACTGTGAAAGTACTATTGTTCATGGGGTTCCAATTTTCGTGGATTTAGTGGTTGGCTAAAACCAAGAAAATAAGTTCCCAACTAAATACATTTTTTCCTAGAGTTTCAATGCATAGAACTCGAAACCTCAAATTTTAGTGCCCACGAAATAGTGCAATTTATGAAAACCACGAAAATTGATGTCCATGAATAAAAGTACATGTACTTCCACAGTAATTAGTATTAGAGGTTACCGATGAAATTCCTATTACACTAACATTAAATATTCAAACAAAAAATAAAAATTTCTAGGAAAAACAAGAGATATCGCCAAATGGCAACCAGTTATAACCCTGCTCATTTAACGCCAAATCAATATGGAAACTACAAATTTAAGTGTGTGTAGACACAATACAGGAGTCAAAACAGTACAACTGCGGACACAATTATATGAATGGATACAACAATATAATCCTCAAGAAAAAATCGGCAAACAGAAAGTACATAAGTGATGGGCTTGAAAAGGGGAGACAGAGTACAACTCACCATACAAAAGCATCAGATCAAATATCAAATCATCGCTATAAACACAAGCTGAGAAATCCTAGACAAAAAAATTCATTATATGGCTATAATAGAAAAAAAAATTGACAAAGTAAATTAGTTGTAGAATTGTTGCATATAACCTGTAAGCCTTTGGATTTTTTATCCACCCGCGAAGCGAAAGCATGGGGATTATGTAATGCAGTCAGTTCGTATGTACGTACATGCATTTGTAACTATAAGAGATACAAATTTGAAACTTGGCACCATACTAGAGTATGATCTGAAGTACCGCACTGTCGATTCGGAATTTAGGTCAAACGCCCTAGGGGCAAATTATGGGCAAAAACGAATTTTCATGATATTCAATAATTGAAGAAATCTTTAAGGCCATTTGGGCTAGAAAGTTGAAACTTGGAAATAAACTCACATATAATGTAGCAACTTCACAGAGGGTGTCGGATTTTAGGTATGACCCCTCGGGGCAGGGGCTCTAGGGAGTCCAAATAAATTCGATTCAGCTTGAACTCCTGAAATAGCAGAAACTTTATAATAAGGGTATGAGTAACACTATAAAAGTTGTCTGTGCCAAAGGTTTTGGAATTTTGAAATTTACCCTCAGGCCGAAAAATGAGCAAAAATGTATTTCGAGATATCCAGTAATAATTGAAATCTGCTGAAGTATTCATGTTTGGAAGCTGAAACTTTGTAAGCAAGTTTCATCATATGCATCTCATTTACTGATGATAGCGGACTTTTGGTATGATCCCTGAGGGCATGACCTTAAGGGGCCAAAAATTGTAAAATAATATCAGAACGACTTGAACTCTATGTATAATTCTGATTTTGTGGTTTATATTTTCATGTGGAATTATTGGAATTGCTCTTTGAATCTGATCTAAGCTTTTAGAATTTAGAACCTAGTGCCAACTTTCTTTTTAATGTCATCAGCTAGTATGAACATTAGGATTCCAAAAATATGATTCTGATTTTGGTAAATTTCCTGAAACTCTCAAAGACCAATTACTTTTTGGAATTTTACCTAGCAACCATATCTTATTTGATGCCTTTTAGTTTTAATGACCATTTTCAATGTTCAGATTGCAAGAAACTTTGATTCTAATTTTGGTAAAGTTCCATAAACTCTCAAAGACCCAATATTTTTTGGAATTCTACCCAGCAACCATATTTTTTTCAATTATTTAGAGTTATAATGATGAATTATAAATGTCAGGTTGCAAGAATCTTTGATTCTAATTTTGGTAAATTTCCTCAAAGACCAATTACTTTTTGGAATTTTACCTAGCAACCATATCTTTTTTGATGCCTCATAGTTTTAATGATCATTTTCAATGGTCAGATTGAAAAAAAAAAGATTCTAATTTTGATAAAGTTCCTGAAACTCTTAAAGACCCATGATTTTTTGGAATTCTACCTAGCAACCATATCTTTTTTCAATTCCTTACAATAAAAATGATGATTTTCAACAGTCAGGTTGCAAAAATCTTTGATTCTAATTTTGATAATTTCCTGAAATTCCTGTACTTTTTGAAATTCTACCTAGCAACCATATCTTTTTGGTGTTTTACAGTAACAATGACTGTTTCAACAGAAAGAAATTTAGTTTCAAACACTTGGAAAAATGAAGGGAAACAGGGAATGTGTCAAAGAGACAACGACCCAAAGGGGAGTAATAACAACTCAAAGCCACCATAAGATCTTCAATGAACGGTGAGAAAACCCCACACCCAACGGTAGGTCGGAGTCGGCCCCTGAGTAAAGAGTAATCAAGTTCAGCGAAATAAACATCATCCTAGACTACTATGGACATAAAGTAAACTAACTAGAAAAAAGACAAGACACACAAAGGCTTAATAAATTTCCTGACTTAGGACAGGCGCAAATCTGCTGTGGCGGGGTAAAACTAGTTTTATTGGGCCCAAACCTTCCCTCTAGCCAATGTGATAAATCAAAAAAATAAAGGGCTATGCTGAGCGCAGCATGATACGACGGCAGCATGTCGTCCACTGAAATTTGAAAAAGTGTAATTTAAAGTGAGTATGGACATAGGAAAGAGCTTGACACAATAATTAGATGGACGCAATAAGGAGATTGACCAAGTAATTAGCTGGACACAAACTAGGGAAAATAAAAATTAGCTCTTATGACTCCTTATGATTCCTCTTTGACCCTCTATAGCTCAGAAACGGTAAGAGCTACGCCCAATCCATTGACATGATGCTGAAAGCTTATATCAAGAGGAATCAAAAGAAAAAAAATCCCATCGAAATGCGATGAAAAATAAAAATTTAAGGTAATCTGTAAATTTACGATTTTGGCCCCCTTCTGCCCCTCATAGCTCGGGAACGACAAGAGCTACGTCAAATCCGTTGAA
>MJUU01048188.1:0-17544 GCA_002080025.1 Modiolus philippinarum | reverse complement strand
TTTTACGGGTATCATTAGTCCAAACAGCATAGTGATCCCCAAAATCAGTGCAGTTGCTTTTGGCTGGTCTGAAAAACATAATTCATTTTTTAAAGTTATAATATCTAAGTTTATAATTTTATAAAACTAACAAGTATCTCCCTTCCTTAACTGACACTGACATCTCTTCAATGTTCATAGGGTTATTACTTCTCTATCAGCTCATTCACTTGTTGTAATGTATGGTTTTCCAAATGTTTAATTTGATCTGCACTTGAATGGAAAGGATATAAGTTGTTAAAATGGCTATCTACAGAACTTGTACTGCTTGTGATTTCTGTATTTTTGTGTTTTTTTATCCCCCCCCTTAGTGAAAGTGGGGAGATTATGTAATGCAGTCCGTCCGTATGTACATACATGCGTTTGTAATGCTCCCCGATAGCTCTGGAACTATAAGAGATACAAATTTGAAACTTGGCACCATACTAGAGTATGATCTGAAGTAGTGCACTGTGGATTCGGAATTTGGGTCAAACGCCCTAGGGGCAAATTATGAGCAAACAAATTTTCGTGATATCCAATAATTGAAGAAATCTCTAAGGCCATTTGGGCTAGATAGTTGAAACTCAGGAATTGACTCACATATTATGTAGCAACTTCACAGAGGGTGTCAGAATTTTGGTATGACACCTCAGGAAATGGCCTCTAGGGGGTCCAAAAAATGAAAAAAATCGATTCAGCTGGAACTCCTCTTACACCTTAAATCGCAGAAACCATTTAATAAGGGTATATATAAGTAACACATAAAAAGTCGTTTATGCCCAGGTTTCAGAATTTTAAAATTTGCCATCAGGGCGGAAAAATGAGCAAAATTGTATTTCCAGATATCCAGTAATAAGCAAAATCTTCCGAAGTATTCATGTTTGGAAGCTGAAACTTTGTATGCAAGTTCCATTATATGCATATCTCATTTACTGATGATAGCAGACTTTTGGTATGACCCCTGGGGGCATGCCCTTAAGGGGCCAAAAAATGTAAAACAATCAGTACTCATCAAAAATAGTAATGGTGGATTACATGATACCCCGCCACGTTTCACAAAATTTCGAAGTATCAAGGGGCATAACTCCAGAACCCCTTGGACCTCTGAACCCATATTCGAACTCAACCTGAGTTTTGTGGTGAACAAGCTACATACCAAGTTTGAAGACTGTATGTTATTCCGTTCAAAAGTTATCAGTCGGAAACCTTCGGGGGACGGACGGACGGACAGATGGACGGGCAGACAGACGGACACACGACTGAGGGTATCACATAATACCACGCCACTACGTGTGGCGGGGTATAAAAAACTGGACCTGAACAAATCTACGTAAATATTGGCATTGCTACTTTGTTCTTAGCTCTTTTATGTATTCTATTTTTGGTCTTCAAACTGGCTTTATCATGTTTATGGGAAAATATACAATGTAAGTGATTCAATACAAACAAAAAATGACAAAATGCACCATACATCCAGGGCTCACCACATTTCAAAAGAACAGGGAGACTTGAAGTCTCCCTGAGGGTAGAAATAGGGAGACTTCAGGTCATGACAGGGAGGCTTGTTTGCGCGTATCCGCAACTGAATTTTCAAAATTTTTGTATTTGATTTACATATACACTTATTCAACAATGGCAATAAATCAGTTTTAATCATTAAAATACCATTGATATTTCAAGATCTACAATGTAGATTTTATATAAAAAATAAATATGATTTTAGCTACTTATCAATTTTAAGTTTCTTTCACCCAAAAGTTTAAGGTTGGAGGTGCTCCTGCATTTAGGTTAGATTTACATGACATTTATCCTTTTTAGTAAATTGGTAGTTTATCACTCAGTTGCTCAAGAGACAGTTGCTAATCTGCTTCATTCTTTTTTAAATGGATATAAGGGATATAAATAGATTGTTTACGTTTGAGGACATTCTTTATATAGACCACTTCCGGTTTGAACTGTAGTTGAAACGTAAATATTTAGGACAATTTCCAATGATTTTCCAATAATTTTTTTAAATAAATGTATACTACAAAGTCAATAAGTCTTGATTTTAAAACCATGAGATGATGTAAACAATCTTTGAGCTTTGCAAACACAGGAATAAGCATTAGAAATCTTATCAATTTACTTCCTTGTTACCGGAAATAGAAAGGGTTATAATTAGAAGTGTCAAAATACTCAGGCGACTTAAAATCGCTTTTGGGGGCAACTTTAGGCGACTTAAGGCACAACTGGGCGACTAAATCGCCCTAATCGCCCAGTTTGGTGAGCCCTGACATCTATTTCATTCACTGTTGACTGAAATTTGTAGAAGTGGACTCCACATACCTTTTTTGGCAATTTCCTCATCTTCTAGGAGCTAGCAGAAATGATCATGGGCAGAAATCAATTACCCGCAGTTTCAGTTGTTTTTTACCATTAATCTAGGTGTCTGATAGGGGAATAATTTTCCAAGGTATCATTAGTCCAAACAGCATAGTGATCCCCAAAATCAGTGCAGTTGCTTTTGGCTGGTCTGAAAAACATAATTCATTTTTTAAAGTTATAATATCTAAGTTTATAATTTTATAAAACTAACAAGTATCTCCCTTCCTTAACTGACATTGGCATCTCTTCAATGTTCATTGGGTTATTACTTCTCTATCAGCTCATTCACTTGTTGTAATGTATGGTTTTCCAAATGTTTGATTTGATCTGCACTTGAATGGAAAGGATATAAGTTGTAAAAATGGCTATCTACAGAACTTGTACACTTGTGATTTCTGTATTTTTGTGGGTTTTTTTTGTACTGCTGAGTAACTACATTGTAAGTAACTGGCAAATATCTACAAAAGCCATGGTCAACTTGACTACCCTGCTCTAATTACTGTATAGGGCTTCATATTCATGGTACAGAATTTTTCTCAGTTTTCAGTCATGTCAGTGTTTGAATCATTCATGGTTTTTTTATTCAGGGATTTTAAGTTAAAGTCATTATGTTTATTTATATTCAGCTCTATAGTAAAATATTGGTGGGTATATTTACTATAAATTTTCCCACTTATCGTTTTACAATGTAAATGCAAATAGCCCGAAAATAAATATCCAGTGAAATATAACAACCATACAGTACCCATGAATCTGAATCACACATTACATAAAATATCTAAAACACAAATATACCCTAAGGTTATTATGAGTTAAGTATTTCACTGCCAAGTCCTCGCTCATCTGTGCTGAGGGTTCCTCATTCCCCTTTTTACTGCCAAAACAAAAAACAAAAAATATCTATAACAGCTTCTTCATCATGATCATTACATTAATTTTCAGCAATAAAAAGAAATGGTAAATGCCTTTATCCGAGATAATTTTCAAATCAAATAAAGTCCAGAGAACCATGAAATCAACTTTGCATGGCTTATACATTATCTGATGCATACAAAGTATTTTTACCCTTGTTTGAGTTATTTGATATATTGTGCTTTTTTGCCTCCAAATCCATTATCAATCATGTAGAGCTTCAAATTATGCCATTTTGTTTCACTTCAAAGTTGAATAACTTGACTTCCACTTTTAAACAGAACAGGCTATAGTCTTATTTACTGTGAAAGTACTATTGTTCGTGCGGTTCCAATTTTCGTGGATTTCGTGGTTCGCTAAAACAACAAAATTAGGTTCCCAAGGAAATGCAATTTTTCCATAGGGGCCTATGCATAGATTTTGAAACCATGAATTTAAGTGTCCACGAAATAATAATTTTTATGAAAACCATGAAAATTGATGTCCACGAATAAAAGTACATCCACAGTATGCCTTTTAACAAGTGATTAACTTTTTATAAATACAAGAAAGTTAAGAAACTAACCATTAGATAGACTTTCACATCTTATCCATTCCATCTCTTATACCCAAAGTTAAAATATTTGTGAGACTTAGAAAATAAAGAAAATGTGTCCATGGGACATGGATGCCCCCCCGCCATACAGATATCGGCAAACAGGAAGTAGATGAGTGACAGACCTGAAAAGGGGAGACACGATACAACTCATCATACCAAAGCTTCATACCATATATCAAATCATTCCTGCCTACACAAGCTGAGAAATCCTTGACGAAAGTTTCGGACGTACGTATTTAACTTCTGAGTTTTCATTAATGGCTTCACTTCAAGATTGACAAACCAGATAATCACCAGATTCCATACTAAATTGCATTTCTGTTCCATTCATTAGGAAACAAGCAACCAGTCCATTGCTGAATTTAAAAGTTCTAACTTGAACATAACTCTCATCCACAGGATATTTGGCTACCTGTTAAAAAAGAAAACTGAAGTTCGTCAGTAAGTTCAGTATTTAGTTACATGTACTTAAACAACATAAACAATGCATGGCAGCATCTATCTGATAAGGTATTTTAAACATGTTTAAGGTAGGCACTATCAAAAACAATTCTGACTTCAAATCCCATACATGGGCAAGTCCTTTTTATGTCACCAAAACCTTTGAAAAATTAAGCATACTTTGCAAACTTGTATTTTTCTGCAAAAAATTGGGTTGTCCAATACAATATAAAATTACATTACATATGTTTTTGGAAGAAAAGTTTTAGATATAGTATAAAACTATTTTTTAGCAAGACATGATAATGAAAGTCTAAGAATACTAAAAAATAATCAAGAAACATTTAATCAAATAAGACCGCATTTATGCAGCCTGTGTGCAATAAGATATCCATCAGCAACAAACAGGACAGTCATCCACTTCATGGACACTAAAATACAGCTTTTTTATCTATAGAAGAAACAGGCATAACCCTTTCAAGTTTGCATGCAAATAAAGTATAATCTCAACATGTAGCTGCTTCATCAGAGGTAGCTTGATAGAAACATATTTGACACAGACATCCTGCTGTCTACTGAGAATTAAATTTAGTGTCAAAGCCTGACATTGTACTTAATACCACGTTTACATCTCGTACATTTTGATATTTGGGTAGATAATTATTTGCTATCAGCAAATAACAAATGATGATTGAGCTTGGAGGGCATGGTAAATCACACAACATAAAAAAGAGTCGCATTGTAACCGATTTTTACAGTATTTCATGTCGGACCTGACATATATTTGTTGGCTTAACTGACAAATCCAATACTCTACAAGAATACTAGGTATTATACTCAAAGTGAGGTATAATATCGTAGGAGGTACAATGTACTAACTAGGCCCCTGTCCTAGCCGCACCCTCTTCCTTATTTACATTGCATTGGCACTTGCTTCCAGTTACATTGTACATTATCACTTCAGTTTCCTAGCATTCTAAAATTAGATAATTGTCAACCAAGACGAAAAAGACACCTGGAGATGAGAATTAAAACAGGTAAAAATGAAAAGGTTTAGTTTTCAATAAAAAAGTGCATATTTTCTTAGTACAAAACTAGACAATGTGTCTATAAGACACGGATGCCCCGCCGACAAATTTATCACAATAGATAACCTAAGTCAATCAGGCATAAAAATTAGTTCCCGGTCACTGACATTGAATCATCCAGAAGTACCATAACAGATGATTAATTTAATGAAATATCCCATTGGTACAATGTGTAGTTGTTAAGAAATGGACTTAAACACAAAATTTAACAAAAGTCACTCAAGCGTAAAATATAGGTCAAAGCTACCTTACTGTCAATGTTTTGGGTAGTACTCATCAAGGCAATTAATATGATGAAATATCCCAGTGGTACAATGTGTAGTTGTTGAGAAATAGATCTGAACGCAAAATTTAACAAAAGTCAATAAGCGTAAAATATAGATCAAAGCTACCTAACTGTCAATGTTTTGGGTAGTACTCATCAAGGCAATTAACTTGATGAAATATCCCATTGGTACAATGTGTAGTTGTTGAGAAATGAACTTAAATGCAAAATTTAACAAAAGTCACTCAAGCATAAAATATAGGTCAACGCTACCTAACTGTCAATGCTTCGGGTAGTACTCATCAAGGCAATTAACTTGATGAAATATCCCATTGGTATAATGTGTAGTTGTTGAGAAATGGACTTAAACGCAAAATTTAACAAAAGTCACTCAAGTGTAAAATATAGGTCAAAGCTACCTAACTGTCAATGCTTTGGGTAGTACTCATCAAGGCAATTAATTTGATGAAACATCATATTGGTATAATGTGTAGTTGTTGAGAAATGGACTTTAACGCAAAATTTAACAAAAGTAACTTGAGTGTAAAATATAGGTCAAAGCCACCTAACTGTCAATGTTTTGGGTAGTACTCATCATGGCAATTAATTTGATAAAACATCATAATGGTATAATGCATAGTTATTGAGAAATGGACTTTAACGCAAAATTTAACAAAAGTCATTCAAGCGTAAAATGTAGGTCATGGATCCCTAATTGTTGGTGAATCTGGTAGTACTAACAAAGGTGCATGTACTGATGCAATATTACCAAAATACTACAAGAGGTTGCCAATATATAGACCTACATGTAAACGGAAAACTTAACATCGGGACGGACATACGTACGGACGGACAAGGGTAAATCTATATGCCCCTTCCACTTCGTGGCGGGGCATAAAAATATGCCTTGTGAAAAATGCAGATTTTGCCCGCAACAAGCTCCCAAAGTGACCGAAAGTTAACCTGCCTTTTATTTACATACCATGACCTACTAACCTGATTTGCTTTTTTTGTAAATAGCCCAACATCACATGTAAATTTTTATAGGGGACACAGGACTTTTCTGTTTTTTGTAAAACAATGTGCACTAGTAAGTGAAATTGTTTGATTTGTTTTCATTGGTTTTTTTTATATTTAAATTTTTACTGTTAATTATAGTTAAATGTCAGTTCGACAGATTCACATTTATTTCGATATCAAATAGTCACCATCACTTTTGTTATTATTCTTATTATACCCCCTTTGAAAAAGCGACGGGTATAAAGTGACGGCGGTGTCCGTCCGTCAGTCACACATTTTTGGTCACAGTTTTCTCAGCTTACATGTATATGCATTGGAATGATTTTATATTTGATCAGAAGCTTGATTATGATGAGTTGTAACATGTAAAATATTTTAGGGGCTTTTGTGTTGCTACTTCCTGTTTGCCGATATGTTGAAGTTTAACTATAACACACTATGAATGAGAAATTTTAGTCACAGTTTTCTCTGCTTGTATATGTTGGAATGATTTCATATTTAGTCAGAAGCTTGATTATGATGAGTTGTAACATGTAAACTATTTTCGGGTCTGCTGTCTTGCTTCTTCCTGTTTGCCGATATGTTGAAGTTTTACTATAACAGACCATGGATGAAAAATTTTCTCACAGTTTCCTCAGCACTATGAATGAGAAATGTTCGTCACCGTTTACTTGAATTGTATGGGTGGGAATGATTGCAAATTTGGACTGGAGCTTCATAATAATGAATGAGTTGTAGCGTGTAAGCTATTTTGAGGTGTGTCGTATTACCACTTCCTGTTTGCCAATATGTTGAAGTTTTACTATAACCCTTTATGGATGAGAATATTTCGTCACAATTTATTTGGCTTCCATAAGTGGCAAGGATTTCAAATTTGGACCGGAGCTATATAATAATGAGTTGTAATGTGTACGCCATTTACAGGACTGTTATGCACAGTGTTCCCGCTAGCCCATTTTAGAAGCGCTTGATGCCCTTTGCAGCGCCCCTGATGCCCTTTCAGCGCCCCTGATGCCCGTTGCAGTGCCCTTCATGCCCTTAACATCACCCTTTCCGTCCTCATCCTTTACTTCAAGATCGTATGTGGTCATTTTGAAAGTTACAATTCGGCAAACATTTGTGAATCAATTATCTATTTATGGCCTCAGTAATTAGTGTTTAAATAGTTGTAACAGCTGACTGACTTGACACTTTATAGTAATTGCCCAATTAATAACTTTATTACACCTTTCCTTGTTAATTAAAGAATTATCTGAGCCGTTAATTAACTCCATCAGCAATTTAAAATGTCAGCCATTTACCTGTGCTTACCTGTAACTATTTCTGTCACGTGCAGTAAATGAGTTATACTTTGCATATAAAATTCTTTTTTTTACAATTCTTGTATGAATTAGAACATCTCAATGCAAAAAAAATTTACCCTGTTCTAAATATATTATTTCATTTACCACACGTGGTTGTGGCTCCCAGTTATTTCCCTTTAATTTTTCATCTGAAATATTTCAATTTTATTCCCCTTTTAACAGCCATACAGCATTTTTCTAAATTTGACTGAGAGTAAAAAAATATTCTGCTTCAATTTCTAACATGAAAGAAACAACAACAAACAACACATTAACTGAAAAGGTCCCCCTCATATAAATATATATGAATGTATTTTGCTGATATAATAAAAGATAGTGTTTTGTACGCCTTTTAAATTATCGATCATCGCACGTAAGTGCCCATTTCCTATTTCAGTCAGCGCGCTAAAGTGCCCTTTTCAGGACTGGCGCCATGCCCCTTTTAAATCCTAGCTGGAACATTGATGCATGCACTTCCTGTTTGCCAATTCTTTGATGTTTAACTGAAATTGAACTAATGCTGTAGAACCACTTCCTGTTTCTTAGCTTGTATGAGTGGGGGCGATTTCAGATTTGGTCTGGAAAACTGTTTAAAGAATTGTATTACACTTTGGAAGCGGGGTATTCATTTGTGGCCACAGTAATTCTAGTTAATATTTGTGACCAGAAATGTGTGTGATGATAGACAGGATAAAATTAGAGTTCATAATAGTCGTATTCACATAGAGTAAAGCAAGTAAATAAAAATTAGGAGATGAAAACATGTTGCCTAGTATCGCCAAAATGTCCCAATGGGATGTTTTTTCTTCAAAAGCAAACGATTTTAGGCATGTTGTGTTCCAAAAACACACCATTTAGTTCAAAATTTTCACCCTTCAATTAAAATTAAGCAAATCCATGTCCCAACAGCTGGGTATGTAACTTATATCAAGAAAACAAAATTACGAAAAGTGTACGGCGACTTGTATAATAAAGGGCCTCAAGCCCTTCTATATGTAGAGAGGTGGTTCTTAATGATAGGACTTGATACACTGATCAAGAAAATCTGCCTGGTTTTTCAGTTGTTTTGTATGATGTATACTGCAACTTAATTTTGTTTTAGCAGACAGTTGAGAAGGTGTGCAGAATAAAAATATTGAGTAGATAAAAAAGCAATATTTTTCACTATATAACTTTTTGAATACAACCTACTGTATTGATATTAAAGTTTAAATAGCTTTATCTTCGTATCCAAAAACGACCTATGGGATAACATGTAGCAGACGTCATAAGGGGTCATTGTAGGTTTTACAAAGTTAAGTATGACGATCCTGAACTTATGAAATGCAACATTTACAGAATATTAATTGTGACATTGCTGAACTTATGAAATATGATATTTTCAAATTATTTGTGACCTTCCCGAATTTATGGAGTGTGACTTCCCTCTTGACGCCCTTCCATAGGTTGCTCCTAGTCATATATAAGCATACTTTCTTGCCGGCGTTCAGAATTTTGGGGTACATAAACAACCTATTGTATTTCTACCTTGATGTTTATTCCGTCACGGTCAGTGCTCCATTGTCATGATTGTGATTTGGTCAATTAGATGTTGTGGATATTCTACCCTAGTGCATTTTATCCAAAAGGAAGGAATACACTGACGGAATGAATCCACTGTTACACATATTATTCCAGACAAGTCGCCATACTCTTTCATAACAGTTTAGGCATCCGATCGCGAGGATACCCCAAGTGGGGTATTTTCCCAAACCTAGACCAATTTCTGCCTATATACTGGTAGCTCATATTATCATGGTATGTAAATATGTAGTAATGGTGACGTCACAGTTAAAAAATTGGTTGAATCATGTTATGGAACCCCAGCTAAAGCATATATATGTTAAGTTTTTCCTTTTATGATTTGACTTCTATTTTTTGTTGTTGCCCTTAAAGTCCAAATATAAAAGCAAAACGATAAAAGGGTAAGTATATTCACACCTTAGAGGCAGAAGAAATCTATCTACCCCAACCTCAACCTGTAAACTGGTAAAGCGAGAACTGCTAAAGTAGTGGGTCCGATATGAGAAAACTAAGACCCTTTGACTTTTGTGTGTGCGGTCCACCAGTTTGTAAAATTTTTACTCAATATACTGTTTGATCTCTCTGAATACTGTCCTACTTCTGCGGGCATAACACATGAATAATATGACAATCATCTTCATATTTTGAATTTCCTTTCCGGAAGTACTGTAAAAATATAGAGCAACCTAAAAACGGGAACTGTTGTTTTTATGGTTGGATCATTCAGACTCTTTACATTGAAATTCACGTAGTATATTTTCTTGTAAAGCTAAAACGAGGCTTACCAAAAATTTGGTACTGGATTATGATTGGACATTATCTGATTGGTCGGTACACGTAAATAAATACATACAAGGTAAATAAACACACGTGTTGATGAGCACGTGTTGCACTACTTGGGAACAAATCGAGACAACTATTGAATAGTGAAGTAAGTAGGTGAGCTTTATTTACAACGAGTGAAAATACACAGTTGAAAGTTTCAAAACTGCTCTCGACTCCCTCGCATAATCAAGAGTTATATGATATTGGAAGGGGACTTTGTAAGTTTTCACACACTCACAAACTGTTGAAGTTCTGGTGACAGAATCTGCACATCGGATGAGTATTTTGTTTAGATCGCGGAGGTTTGCAAACTTTGCCAAGACGACAGGATCACCAATTTTCTTACATACTCCCAAATAGTATGGAATTTATTGATTGAAATGTTTAAGAATGTTGGTAGTATAGCTATTTTCTGGGGTGCCTATGTAAGCGTACTTTCTCTCCGGGTATATAAACAACAATTTGTTCCAGGTGCGTAGCTCCCTTTACGCAAAAAAAAAAACATTAACTTGCACGTCATTTAAAAAAAAAATAAAAAAATAAAAATATCACCCGACTTTTTGGAGCGGAGGCATGAAAATAGAAATAAACAAAGAAAGAAAACAAGTAATGTTTGTATTCAGACTTACATTGTATATTCTCATCACAAAGTTTAACCCCAGCAGACATCCAATAATTTATGTCAAAAAGAAAAATGACGAACAATTATGCACAGAGACTAGTAGTCCTTCTGTTGAAGCTGATACAGGGGGTCCTGGCTAGTTCTCAAAACGTAGAAGATGATGCTGACTTTCTAACTTGGAGCTTTTCCTTGACGGTCAGCACTCCATTGTGATTACCGTATTAATGTTGTGGAAATTTTTATTTAAAAGGAAGGGATACACTGCCAAATTAAATCCTCTGTTACACATCCACCTAAGAGCCACAATCGATCAGTGTTCCCCCATTTCATTGAAACTTTGATACGTTCTCATGACATACCGATTTCCAAATTGAAGCTGCGTTTTGCAGAATATGCTTCAAAACCAATTACAACTTTATTTAGGAACTTGTGTCGAGGTCTACGATACACTTCACTTTGCCGTACTTAACTTTATTGGTGCAAACTCCTTTGAACTCGTCTGTTTCTTTCAAGTCGTGTGATGTGTGTGCTTCAATATTAACCCTCTTTTAAAATCTACAATTTACTTTATGTAAAACTTCCTTTATAAATGAAAGGAGCGATACGTACCCTAGTACTGTCGTTAAAGTTTTTCTTTCAATTTTTAACTTCAACCCATAATATCCGCAGTTCAGTTTGTCGAAATGAAGAATCAAATTATCAAAATAAATGTACATGCATTTTAATGCAAAAAATAAAGGCAAAAAAAAAACAAAACAAAAACAAAAAAACAAAACAAAACAAAAACAAAAGAAAAAAATCCACCCCGAATACTCTATCTGCTAAACTCAGACAAGGTAGACTATCTGTCCAGTATGGTCCACTATTGCCCCTCCCCCCACTCCCACACACACAGACTTCTAGGGTATTATCGAAATTATCTTTCCACTTCTAAGAAATTAAACACTACAATTTGAGTGATTCACCAAACTGCATTTAAAATTTTTAATGTTGCAGATAAGGCCCCATTTCAACAAACTACGTCTGTGTAACTTGAATCAAAATCCTTGTGTTGTCTCTGTGATTAAGTTTTTAGCTCACCTGGCTATGCCAGGGTGTGTTTTTGACATCACTTGGCGTCCGTAGTCCTTAGGTCGTCCGTACGTCGTCAATCGTTAACTTTTCATTTAAAAATGTTTTCCTCTTAAAACATCGGAACCAAACTTGGTCACAATAGTCCTCGGGTAGTCCCCTTTAAAGATTATATCCGGCTTGTCCGCACCTTATCCAAGATGGCCGCCGGCGGGAACATAGTTTAATATAGGGGCCCTAAGGGAAATGCATTCAAAAATCTTCTCAAAAAACAAAAAAGCTAATTAGAACCAAACTTGGTGACAACAGTCCTTGGGTAGTCCCCTTAATTCAAAGTACGTTATTTTTATGTTTTTACATCATCCAAAATGGTCGCAAGCGGTAAACATAGTTTAACATAGGGACCCTTTGGGAAATGCATTCAAAGATCTCCCCTAAAACCACTGGGTCAATTGGAGCCTAACTTGGTCACAGTTGTCCTTGGGAGATACCCTTTAAATATTTAGTCTGGCTTATACACATCTCATCCAAGATGGTCACCAGCTGTAAACATAGTTTAACATTGGGACCCTATGGGAAATGCATTTTAAGACTGTCTCCTCTGAAAACAGTAAGCCAGTTTTAACC
Source organism: Modiolus philippinarum (assembly GCA_002080025.1). Taxonomy (NCBI): domain Eukaryota; kingdom Metazoa; phylum Mollusca; class Bivalvia; order Mytilida; family Modiolidae; genus Modiolus; species Modiolus philippinarum. The sequence continues at coordinate 4,781 of MJUU01048188.1, read as the reverse complement.
ACACTTAGTCACAACAGTCCTTGAGTAGTCTCCTTCAATGTTTGTGATTTATATGTTGTACCCCATTCAAGATGGCCATCAGTGACGAACATAGTTTAACAAAGGGGCCTCATGGGAAATGCATTCAAATGTCTTCTCTGTTGAAACCACTCAACCAATTTGAACCAATCTTGGTTACAATAATCTGTTGGAGGCCGTTTTCAAAGTTTGTGATTTTTTTGTTCCTTTCTGATCCGAGATGGCCACCAGCCGAGAAAATAGTTTGCAAAGGACTATGCATTCAGAAGTCTTCTCAGAAACCACAGCAACAATTGTCACATTAGTGTAGGGTGGCCTTTAAAAAAGCTGTGTTGATAATGATCATATGAATTCCAAGGTAGAATCAAGTGGCAATAGAACATTACACTCATTGCCTCTGGGATTGTCAGAAGGCCATAGTCAGGTGAGCGATACAGGCTCTTGAAAGCCTCTTGTATTTTATAATTTTGTATCCCCCGCTTAGCGAAAGCGGGGGGATTACGTAATGCAATCCGTCCGTATGTACGTACGTACGTATGTGTGTAGTGCTCCCCGACAGATCTGGAGCTATAAGAGATACAACTTTGAAACTTGGCACCATACTAGAGTATGATCTGCAGTAGCGCGTTATTGGTTCGGCATTTCTGTCAAACGCCCTAGGGGCAAATCATGGGCGAAAACGAATTTCTGCGATATGCCATAATTGAAGAAATCTCCAAGGCTATTTGGGCTAGAAAGTTAAAACCAAGGAATCGACACAAAAGAATATGTTGCAACTTCACAGATTGCGTCGAAATTTTCGTATGAACTCCTCAGGGCATAGCATCTAGAGGGACCAAAAACGAAAAAATCGATTCAGCTGGAACTCCTCTTACACCTTTAGTTGCAGAAACCTTATAATAAAGGTATCACTATAAAAGTTTTCTGTGCCGAAGGTTTCGGAATGTTGAAATTTGCCCTCAGGGTGGAATAATTAGCGAAATTGTATTTTGAGGGGGGAGGGGGGTGATCACAAAAACATCAAAGAAGAAATGATAATGTTTTAAACTCGAAGTCAATTACTGAATGAGTAAAATCTTTTTGTAAGAGCAGAGCTGGTCATCTAGATGTTGAAGAGCAATAGAATAGATTTAGAATTTTATTGAATATGAAAAAGAAAGGAAAATATACTTTCTATTTTAAATCAGAGAAACAGTTTTGTTATTACTTGAATTAATAACTATATATTTATTTTAGTGTAAGATGTTAATTTCTAATTGACATCTCTTTTCCACTCTTCATTTCATGTTTGCCAAACTAAAGGTGGAATAATTCATACAAATCCTTAAATATGAAAGAAAACAAATGTTTCAAGAGGAAATTCTGTTAACCAAATAATTTTCGTGAGCGATTTCTTTTTGCAATCTTCGGGAACATGAAGATATCACAAAAATAAATTGTTGCGAATATTTTAATCTTTATATGAATGCACCAAGGATTTGTATAGTGAGACTATACAAATCCTTGAATGCACTAACAGAAATGGAAAATTGCGAAAATAAGTTGCAGTAAAGTTCATGTCAGGAGACAAAGCGAGAAATAAAGTATCCCTAAAAACAATTTGGTTTACAGTATTTCAAAAGAAATTAATTGATAAAGCAGTAAATCTATGTATGGGTTATTATTCTCTAAATAACTTGAATTGCATTTGAAATGCAAGATAAGAATTTAGAATTTTGACTTCGTTGCCAATTTGGTTAATTTCTTGAAAATGTCAATTGAAAGAACAATAATTTTGAAATTCCAACATGAAATCATACCAAAAAGCAACTCTTTAATGCCAAAAATATGACTCTTATTTTGGTAAATTTCCTGAAACTCTTAAAGACTTATTACTTTTTAGGGATTTTTACCTAGCAACCACATTTTTGGTGCCTTATTGTATCAATAATCATTTTTCAATAGTCAGATTACAAACAACTTTGATTCTGATTTTGGTAAATTTCCTGAAAGTCTTAAAGACCCGTTATTTTGGGGAATTCTGCCTAGCAATCATATCTCTTTCAATTCCTTACAGTAATGATGATCTTTTTCAATAGTCAGATTGCAACAAACTTTGATTTAAATTTTGGTCAATTTCCTAAAAGTCTTAAAGATCTGTTATTTTTTGGAATTCTACCTAGCAATCATATGCTTTTCAATTCCTTACATTAAATGGAATTGTTTTCAATAGTAAGTCCGCAAAAACCTTTAATTTTATAAATCAAATTAATATTGACCATTTCTATACATTTTCAAAACCAAACTTAAGTATGGGCCCGAAAAGGGGAGCGGGGATTGCAATCTACGATTGACCTTCTTTCTTATTTTCTTGTTGTATTTTTATCAAAGATAGCCGCCACATAGCGGGTACATTAACTTTGGACTATTTGGCAACACTTGCAAAGATCTTTCATGGAACTACTTTGTCAATGCTATCAAACTTGACTACTATATTATAGGGTTTGGGAAGTCCCCTGTAAAAAGGTTGGCACCGTTTTTATTCAAGATAGCCGCGGCAGTCGTGAACATATTTCAACAATGGACTCTATTGAAAAACACATGATTGGATCTTCTTCGCTGAAACAATTCTTCAGATTCAGTTGAAACAAAACTTGATCACAATAGTCTTTGGTTAGTGTTCAGGTTCATAATTTTTTCCAAGAAATACAATTTGTTTGACAAAACCACACACACAGAGTCTAGAAATTAAAACAGAATTATTGTTATCTTCTGCATGGAACTGGAAAATTCCAGAAAACAAGAAGTTCAGAGACTTAATAAACATTAAAGGGATATGGGGTATATGCAAATGAGACAAAGTCTCCACAAATACATGGTAAAATCAAGCAATGGAAAAACGACTTTAATTTATTCAGTGTCGTTCTTCATCTTGACGTCACCGTGAGGCCTTCAACAATGAGCTTTGTTCACACCTCATAGTAAGTTCAAGACGGCCCCTAGCAGCGGTTCATCGTTTTGCTTTTCATGGACGTAGCGTTGCTCCAGCAAACATTATTTAAACTGGCAAAATATCCTTATATTCACTGTTATCCAATGCCTGACAAAGGCACCTTGTCCCAAGATGGTGGACAATAACAATATACAGACAAACAAAGGACACCCATCAAGTCGATTGTATTGCAAAAAATATAATAAAATAAAATAATTCTCCTAAAACGAAGTAAACCTGTATCGCTCATCCAAAAAAAAAGTTTTTCTCATAGGGTAAAACTAAGTTCCACTCTGGCCGACATGTTTTTTTCTCAAATAGGCACAAAATGAGCAATCTTTGTAAAAGACCTTCCCTATACATAATTCCAGCGAAGTTTAATTAAATTGTCTTCAACAGCCAAATGACGTTTTTCCAAGAGATTCCAAAACTATATTCTGTGCTTGTGACTCCAAAAAGAATCGGGGTCATCTCACTAGTCCGACAGTCAATAGTCCGACAGTCATTAGTCCGACGTTCATTAATCCGACAGTCATTAGTCCGACGGTCAATAGTCCGACATTATAAAAAATTATGGATTAAATGAAAGTTTAAGATGGTATTTACTTTCCAATTTTCGCGTTCAAGGGGTTCCAAATAAGGAAATCGAAGAAAGCCCCTTGCTGAGGAACATAAACCGTACGGAAAATGTTCTTCTGATATTTGCAAAATAAAAGGGAGAGTATCTAAAATGTTGGTCTTAGGACCTTTAAAGTTTGATATATATTAGAATTTATCATCCTTCCCCATGGTTATATCAGCCTGCAGAGCCTTTCAGCAAAAGCCGTATCTGGTTGACCCGGATATATCAGAGGTTGACCTGGATATATCAAGGGATTCTTTCAAAGTTTCAAAGGCAATAACTTTTTTTCAAGGTTTCAAACGAAATCAAATTTGTAACATTAAACATCTATTGCATTTGCTCTTTTCCGATTAGGTATTCAGAACAGAATTATGATTACACAAATAAATAAACTTGATGTCAGAAAAATTGTAGAAACTAGGTCGTTGATAAATCCTGAAGAGCTTTGACGTTTTCTCATTATGACGTCATAAAAGCTCCACGCAACGATAAAATGTCGTAACAACCAAAGGTTGCGGCAAAATTCAAAATCGACATTACTTAGAGAATTTCGGTCAAATTATTCACCCAGGTACAAAACCTTTGCCAATAAAATGATTAAAAAAAACATGTTTAAAGCTGAAAATTGCTGAAAAGGCGAGAATGGCATGTATGTCGAATTTCCCGCGCAACTTTGGGAGAATTTGAAAATTCAGTTCAATAATAACAAATCTAAAATGCAAAATAAAGGATGATAAACAAGTTATCGGGCTTTTGACAGCTGATGTATTGTAAAATATCACCCCGCTCGCCAGAATATGAAGCTTGGGGCTCGTTCGCTACGCTCACTCGCCCCTTTGCTTCATATTCTGGCTCACGGGTTGATATTTTACGATATATTGCTGTCAAGAGCCCTATAACATATACGAATCATGTCATTCAAGAAATCACGTGATGAGGAAATACAGTTTGATGCAGTCATGACCTCTCATCGAAGTTAACTCCAAGTTAACTTAGAAACAATTCTAAGTTAACTTAAAGTTAACTTAGAGCAGACGTAGAACAGTTCTAGAAACGGTAAAAAAAAACGGTCATTTTCTCAGTTAACTTAGAACAGTTCTAAAAGCAGTCACAAAATAGAGTAGTTCTAAAAGTGGTCATAAGATAGAGCAGTTATAAAAGTGGTCATAA